>PVLA01000424.1:407152-565460 GCA_004027455.1 Hydrochoerus hydrochaeris | reverse complement strand
CAGGTGCTATATCACTGAGCTATATCCCAGCCCTAATCTTTTTTCTGTGTTGTTTTGTTGTGCGGACTTTTGGGTCAAATTATTTCTCTTGTTACTGCATATATTGAAATTTCAGAAATGAACACTCATCTCTTTTTAGAATTCATTTACATTCTCAACATTTATAAAAATGAATGTTTGTTTTAAAATAGTTTTTGGTTATTTAAGACAAGTCTAAAAGAACCAGTGGTTGGAAACCCCTGAATTTATAGTGATCTATATATAATCTTTCTGTCCTGATGTCTTAGAGCTTTATGTAGCTACAGAATTGTCCTTTATGGCTTTCAGAGAAAGGTAGTCATAGGTCTCCTAAAGCCCATGTATACTCTTTTTCTGGTTGAGCATTTTTTATTATCAGTCTCTTGATCTGTATGTGGGTATTGTAATCCGAGTGCTAAAAGTTGACCAAGTATAAACTATTTGTGGTATGTTTCATTTCTTTCAGTTGAAATATTTTTGGTCTGAGAACTTAATGTAAACAGTTCAAGTAGACTGATCCTTGTATTGTATTGTATTGTATTTATTTTTTGAGACAAGGTTTTCACTATGTAGTGCAGGCTGGCCTTGAACTCATGGTGGTCCTCTTGCCTCACCCTTCAGAGTGCTGGGATCACAGGCCTGCACCATCATATCCAGCATATCCAGCAGGCTGGTCCTTTTAACCAGATACTTTTCTTATTTATCAATAAGTTATATAGCACAGATACTTTATATACAGCTATACCTACAGCTCTGATTTGATC
This sequence comes from Hydrochoerus hydrochaeris, assembly GCA_004027455.1. Lineage (NCBI taxonomy): Eukaryota > Metazoa > Chordata > Mammalia > Rodentia > Hydrochaeridae > Hydrochoerus > Hydrochoerus hydrochaeris. The sequence continues at coordinate 564,678 of PVLA01000424.1, read as the reverse complement.
TATTCCCTGATGGTGCATTTTGTTTTTATAACTAAAGTGAAAAATTTGCACCTGGGGATTTGCATTCCTATTACCTCAGAGTTCACATTTTTGCATCTTGGTATTTTCTTCTTGTATACATTTCCAGGGTGTCCTCTTTATCTCCTTAGAGTACTTATCTGTGTGCACTAGATTATCCCCTGGAATGTTTCTGAGATTTTTTTTTTTTTTGGTCTTTTTGAGACAGGGTCTTGATATGTAGTTCAGGTTGGCCTTTAGCTCACTTTGTAGCTCAGGCTGGTCTCGAACTTGCAGCAATCCTCCTGCCTTGGCCTCCCAACTGCTGGGATTTATAGGGTGCGCCACCAGATCCGGCTCTGAGAGTTACTGATCTCAGCCTTCAGTGATAGATGCTTTACATAGTATGTACTTTTCTCTTTGACCATAAATATGTGTCCTTAGCTTCCTCCTTTGCATACCAGAGAGTTACTCAAGTCATTTTTCAGGCTACTTAGAAAATGATTTCTAAAAGAGTAAAGACTTTGAATTTTCTTTGCTGTTACTGTGTATGTCCCTGCTCTTGTAACATATGTAAAGGAGAAATTAATTAGTGTACTGTCTTTACCCTAAATTCTTAACTCCGATCTGTTAGTTTCTCTTCTTACCTCACAGGTACCTCCAACCTGAAGTAAAAGATACTGGCCAGGAAAAGCAGCCTTGTTCAGGGTTCACTGTGAGGAAAACCACACCTGTATTAATGAGCGTAGTACACATTAATCAAAAAAACAAAATCCAAAGCGCTGACATGGGGGGCATAGTGATCTCCACCTCTACTCGATTTACAGCAGAACATTTATTACCCTAAATTCCTAATTTAAAAATTTATGTAGATTTAGGAATTTTTGATTCTAGCCCATGCTGAACCATAATCCTTCATTTTCCTTGTCTCCAAAATAAGAGGTTTGGATCAGAAGATCTCTAGTCACTTCTACTAAATTTATCATTGTACCTTGATCTTTTTCTCAATTGCTATTTTAGAAGCAAAAATACCTCCTTAAAATGAAAAGATGGGAAGAAGCAAAACAAAACAGCTTCTTTCCATTTTCAGTTTATTAGCTTACATCATCATTATTACTATTATTTTGCAGTATTGGGGATTGAACCCAAGACCTTTGCACTGATCATAGCCCCAGCCCTTTTTATTTTTATTATTTTTATTTTGGGACACAGGATCTACCTAAGTTATTAAGTTGTCCAGGCCGACTGGGAAATTGCAATCATTTTTCCTCATTTTCCCATACTGCTGGGATTACAAGTGTATGCCACCACACCTGACCATTACCTTACTTTATTTTTTTTGGTACTGGGACTTGAACTCAGAGCCTCATGCTTGCCAGGCAGGCTTTGTGCCATTGAGCTATATCCTTGGCCATTACCTTACTATAAAAGTTAATTGAACCCTGTTTTTGAAGCCACATATAATAAAACTAGTATTCTACCTACAGCTTTCACATCCAAAGTGTAATAGAACTTGGCATCTTTTTTTGAAGTCTCTGTAGTAGTCACTTAAGGTATAGAAATATGCCAACAGTGGTTAAAATGTAGTTTATTTTTGGCATCACCTGTTTTAAGATAACAGACTTTTATGTAAAGCTCACATGCCTAAGTTAAAATACTCAGGAAGAAGTTTTATTCATTTGTAGTGTTTTTATCTTTTATTGTCTCATAAGATATATGATACTTAAAATATTGGCATGCATGTTCCTATGTTCATAAAATGTTAATAAATGATTTATTCCTTTGGTGTACATGGCATTTTATAAGTTATACTATTACTTTTATAATACTATAAAAAGTTTTATGAATTTTAATCTACTGATACAGTTTTGGTATGTTCTTAAGAGTGTTACCAAATTTACCCTTTTTTTTTGGAGACAAATCTCACTAAGTAGTTCAGGCTACCCTTGAACTCAGTTTGTAGCCTTAGCTGGCCTTGAACTCACAGCATTCCTTTTGCCTCAGCCTCCCAAGTATTTAGGATTATAGATGTGCACCATGCCTGGTCTTTCTTTCTTTTTTTTGAAAGAACTTTTGCTATATTATTTCTTTATAAGTAGAATGTCTAGGGATTACTCATCGTGATTAGTTGGACGTCTGTCTAATCACTTTGACTTGCTTTCAAACAGACCTCTCACCTGCCACCAGCATAATAAAAGTACTTGCATTCCATGACTATTTATGAAGCCATTCTTTTGGGTGCGTAATCATCATATAAGGGAATTTTTTCAGAAGGGACACAGATACACTATATTCCAAACTTTTGTATAAAACAGTTTAGTTCATTTACTGCTGCCTTTTGTTTTTAAGAAAACTCATGTAGTGGGTGGAATAATATTGGAGGTCAAAAACTCTTCTCAGTTTCCATTGGTATTTTATACATACTTTGTTTTTATATGTGACTAAAGGTTCATGCTGTGATGCTGTAGAGGCATGGAAAATGATTCTTTCTTAGGTTTGGAGGAAGTGATGACTAGTGGGGTTTTTGCTGGTAGTATCTGATAATTCCCCCTCCCTTTAGCTATTCTAGGCATGTTTAGTTGTCAGGCGTTGTCGGAGTAAATTGCTAAAAATAACAAATAAGGGGGAGGCTGTTGTAAGGCCAGATCTTGCCACTCTCTGTAATCTGTTTAATTTAGTTTCTAGGGAAAAAGAGCAAAAAGAACATGGTACCATTCTCATTGAATGAATTTTTTGTTTAAATTGCTGACAAGAGCATTGTTAAACTCTCTCTTCCAAACCCCTTAGGGCTCATGTATCCACTTACACTTACAGTGTGGGGCCAGAGCCTGGGGGCTCTAAAGAGCAAGCTCTAATTCAGTGGTTGTGCTAGAGATTAACCAGGCAATTGTGGCCTATTGTTTGTCTTTTAATGTAACTTTTCATGATGGAAATGTGTAGTTAGCCTGTAAGAGAATGACATGGAGAGCTGTGGTAAGAAATGGGGGAGTTAGTGTGTGAATAAAAAAATAACTTTCTGTAATCTCTTCTAACTCAATGTTTAGAATCTTTGACAAATTTAACCACAAATATAACTCCCATACATGCGCATTTAATTTTAACCCACACTGTCAGCATAAAAACTCTATTTTGATTTGACTCTAGACCTCTTTGTGGCTTGACTTTATCCTAATAATAGAAATAATTCTGTAAAGCAGAGATGGCAGTTTAGTTCTTATATGTAAAACTGTTGAAGATCATTGAAGGAATGGCTTAAATACCTTTCCTAGATTGCTATGTATTTAGCAGTGATGGAGTATGTGAAAACCAGGGTCAGATTTGCAGTTTTAATTCTGATGTTCTGTATTCTTTGTTGACTCACCTGATTGCTTACCAATTTTTATATTCTGAAGTTACTTACTAATTTTTGTATACTAAAGTCTCATCTGGAATTCTTTCCTAGCAACGTGTGGTGGTGCACACCTATAATCCCAGCACTCTAGGAGGTTGAGGCAGGAGATCTTGCAAGTTCAAACCCAGCCTAGGCAATTTAATGACTCGGCAAGATCCTGTCTCAAAATAAAAAATAAATAAAAGGGCTGGGTATGTAGCTCAGTTTGAAGGCCCTGAGTTCAATCTCCAGTATCAAAAACAAAAATAAAATCTTCTTTTCTTTAGAAGTGCAGTTCTTTTTGGGGGTGAAAATGTCTGAACCTGAGCACTTTTAACATCATAGACCAAAATAAATAAATACATTTTTAAAAAATTAAAAAAAAAATCTTATGAGAAAGAGTCTCTATGCAGTTCGGGCTAGCCCTAAGCTCACTTTTTAGTCCAGGCTGGTCTCAAACTTGGAACGATCCTCCTGCCTCAGTCTCCTAAGTGCTTGGATTACAGGTGCACACCACCACATTTGGCTACAAAGTACATGTTTATTAGAGATTTTTTGGTTGGAGGATATGGAAATATCTTGAGAAAACTTACATTGTTCTAGATTTTGGTGTTTAGTATCTAAAGTTTTGGGATCTGATCCTGTAGGTTTGGGAATGCTTACTTTTAGACTTTTTTTTTTTTTTTTTGGTATCAGGGATCGAACTCACAACCTTGCACTTACCAAGCAAGCGCTTGAACCTCTGAGCTAAATCCCCAACCCTCTTTTAGACATTTCTTAAGTCATTAACCTGCCTCACATCCCCATTTGAGGAAAAGCTATTAGTATTGTCCAGATGATTGATATTGGTGGCTTGGACCTGGATGGTGTCAAGGAAAGTGATCAGACTGGGGTAGATATTTAAGGTAGAGAGATAAGATGCTTGGGTGTAGGGGTGAAAGATAGGAGTAAAAAAACAAAACCAGCCGGGGATTTAGTTCAGTGGCAGAAGCACCTGCCTGGCAAGCTCAGGGTCGTAAGTTTGATCCCCGGTACCAGGAAAAAAAAAATCAAAACCAAAAAACTCCTAAAGTTTAGACTTGTTATTAAAGACTCTCTTCCTCTTGCATATAACATTTGTAGTCCTGCTGGAGAGGTCTGGGATGGGTTCAAGAAAACAAGGGGAATTCCTTTGGGCTTTAAAGAGCAATTGGAATTTTGTTAGATAGCCCAAGGCTGAGAAGGGAGGGATTTCAAGCAATGCAAAGGTGGTTGAACCTAGAGGGTTGGGATGGGAAATGAGACTGGGAAAGTTTAAGTGAAAAAGGAGTTGAAGCTAAAATGAGTGAAATCAGCATTGCTTCTAATCACTTTGTCTAGGTGTTGCTAGGCAAGTAGCTATTCTCAGTGCCAATGTGATTCACTTATTGGTTTACATACAATATTCCCTGTCTACTGGGCTCCACAGAAATTATCCTGCTGCAGACATTCCACATGTTTGTAGGAGCATATATGCTATTCCTAATTCATAAATCAGTGTTTTCTAGTCACATTTCAAAACTAAATTTTAAATCAGATTGAGCCTGGACATGATGGTATATGCCTATAATCTTAGCAGTCTGAGAGGCTGAGGCAGGAGAATTCCAAAATCAAGCCCATACTGACTTAGACTGTCTCCAAATAAAAAAATAAAGGACTGCGGATATAGTTTAGTGCAAAGGCTCTGGCAAAGCCCCCTACACTCATCCAGAGTTCAGTTTGGACCATGTTGTTGGAGATACTATTAGATACCCAAGTAGAACTAACTGTTCAGTAGACAGTCAAATATATGAATCTAGAACTGTGGGCTGCTAAAATTAAGAATTGTTTATAAATCATCAATTGATCGGTGATATTTAAAATCAAGAACTGAATTAAATCAACCAAGGGAAGAATGTAACTAGAAAAGGGACAGGATTCATGGCCTGAGCCCTAGGTCACTATGGCACATGGAAAGTGCCCTACATAGAGGTGTACATTGTGAGTTCAGAGGACTGAGTTACTGTCCACATGGGCAATCCTCTACTGGAAGGGGCCAAGCTAAAGGGTTAGATCTAGCTCCTTTCATGATTAGGGGTTTGCTTTTTCATGGGCTGTCCAGGCCCATGGTTTTGTGGTAGCTGCATGGGCTTTCAGTTCAATTCTAACCTGAGGTGCAAGTGTTTTGTGGCCTTCCTTTAACTAGCACTCTTCCCAGACCTGGACAGGCTGGCTGGCTGAGAGAAGCAGATTTGTTCTCCTGGGGAATAAATGCAGAATGTAGAGAGGTTGACAGTAAAGTAGGCTCAGAGCTGAATGCCTTCTCTGTGGACCACACTGCCGGAGGGAGTGGTCAGTCGCATTATCAGATTCCTTTAGGAACTTTTCAACTTTCAAATCCAGTTCAGAATATCTAGCCTTTTTTTTTTTTTTTTTGCCCATGGAAGTATCATCCTTCAAATTTTAGTCAAGATATCATGGATATGCAGCAGGGTTTTTCTTCTCTCTTAATTAAGTGAGCTAATAACTTATTCTTCTCTGATTATACTATATAGGTTTCTACTGTTTTTGAGCTCCAAGTATGTTCTAAGAAAATCTTGCAGCCTTTATAATAATTTTTGAATTCATCTTAAAAATTCTTAGCAATAGATAATTCCTTTTTTTTTCCCCCTGTGCTCTGTGTACTATGTCTTGGGATATTAAGTCAGAATATGAGCTTTGGAATGAGATGAATATGAACTCTGACTCTACCACTTACTTAGGTACTTGTTTAGTGTTTCTAAACCTAAAACCCCTTCTGTAAAGTGCTGGTGACAATGGTCTGGGGATGGAGAGGACATTAAATAACTCTTTAATCTTCTACCCAAGAATAGAACAGATTAAAAGGCAAATGGATATAAAAATTTTATCCTTTTAAAATATGTTATCTTTATTACTGATAAAGATTAGGTTGAAGGATGTGGGTTAGTGCACAATAATGAATTTCTAATACTGATTCACAGTTAGGCATATAAAATAGATAAACTTTATCCAGTAATCTCTGGAAAGGTGGCACAACCATAGGAGGACTCTGCAAGGCAAATAGAGGCTCTTTTCAAACTTATAAGGAAAATTTGCCCTTTCTGCAGACAACCAGTTCATGGCAGAGTTAAAGGGGCTGAGCTATAATTTCTTCTCCATGTCAGTTGGACTAGATCAAGGAGGTCAAGACTATAATGAAAATGAAATGAACAGGATAAGTATTTCTTCTTTATGAAAAGTCCTACCTTGAAACTTCATACATGTAAATCATTTACTGGTATGTCTGGCACACAGTAAATAATAAATGCAGGATTTTATTATTTGCATATTCTTATAAAAGTTTTTTTTCTGAAGAAATAGGGTACCCAAGCATATGAAAGTTAAATTAACAAGCTCCTGCATACTTACCACCCAGAATTAAGAAATGTTAGCATGTTACTTTGGTCATTTTTTTAAAAAATGAAAATAAAATAACACTGATAAAATTGAAGTCTTTGTAACATCCTTTCTGCCTTCAGTCCAGTCTTACTGCCACTGACTAGAAGCAACTACCAAGTTTGGTCTCTTATCTTCCTATCTTGTGTTACGTATGTATCTTACATTCAGCAGTGATTATTGTTCATTTCTTGTAACAACTTTTTTCATTAAATAGTACGTTTTTGAGCTGCATCCATAATAATGTCTATCTGGCTCACTTTAATTGCTGAATATTCTACAAGAACATGTAACTTTCTATATATCATTTGAAGAATCTACTCTTGATAGCTTCACATTATGGTCAGAGGTCCTGATGACTTCTCTGAAGCATAAATATGGCCTTTGGTAGGCCTGGTTGATGGGCTTGTAGATGTGCCAGCTGTTTAGTGATAATTTGCTTTTGTCATTTCCCAATAGCTGTGAATTTTGTGGTGAGATGTCTCATAAACTTGGCCTTTGCCTGGGTTTTGGAAATGGAGATCACATGCCCTTTTTTGAATCTGAATCAGAGTCAGAATCAGAGAGGGAAAACAGAGTAAGAACCTAGGATTCTGGGTTCTGGACTCTGACCCTGTATTATTTGCTTTGACTCTGTAAGAAATGGAGATTCTCATGCAATTAAGTGTTCCGCATAGCTAGGCCTTCTAGTATTTCTGGTCCTTTTCTAATAAAATGATAAATCCCTTAAAAACCAATACTATGTAAAGAGGAGGTTATAAGTAGTTTCTAAGTAGTCTGGCATCTGGCAGTTGAAGAAAGGGCAAAATGAAAACCACCCCTTGAATCATGCTTGCAAAATAGAATTGTGCCAAGGGCTCTTTATTACCCCAGTGTCATTACCCATTTAATTGGTATTATGTCAGCTACTTAGATCAGAGTTAATAGCATATTAAACCCCATTCTGTTTACATCAGTTGCATGGTTACTTGGTGGAGTTAGGGACAAGTGACAACTGTGACGTTTCGTCTGTAGAGTGATTTCATCATGGTCTGAGTCCTGCATCAGCCCTGCAAACATGGGCAGAGTCCACCAAGTTCATGAGATAAAAAAGTGGGTGATACAGACCTGACCTCTCAGTGCCCCACAGACTATTCAGTTATGAACAAAGATCATGGATTGCTTGTCTGACCTAGGAGTTTAGCTACAGAGAACAGTGTTTGCTTGGGTGATACTGACAGGTAGAACTATGAGTTTGCTTTTGTTCTTTCTTAGTGAAGAGAAAGCCAAGGTTTTGGGAAAGCTTTATAAATAGCCCTTTGATATTGGAGCGTATTTGTAGTTCTCCAATTATGCCCTCTGCTGACCCCTACAAATCAGCCCAGGCGGTGCCCATGAGTCATACATCTGTGCTTGCTGGGGCTTTGAGCTCTTGCTTGTTTTCACGGTCTCCAGGACCTTTTATGGGTTTCCGGTTACTGTATCTCTATTTTTTTAGTTGTATAAATATGTTACTTGATTGAAAAGTAGTGATGTGATCACATAGAAGCTTCCTTGCCTTTGTGTATCCATTGCCTCTCCCAGGTTACCTTAATAACTCACTGATCTAAATGGTGCATCTGTTTACAGCATTAAAGTTAATTTTCAGGAATTAATATGCCAGTATATTTTACTTGGGCCAGTTTGTGTATGTACTGCTCTAAATCTTTGGGTGGAGTATAGACTGATTTGCTGATGAAAATAATTCATTAGGAACTTGTTTTGCCATGCCTGTTTTCAGATGCAGAGCGTTAATATCCTGTTTTTACTCAGAAGGTGGTAGGTATAAAGCACTTTGAGAAAGCTCCTCTTTTTAAAAAATTTGATATAAAATCCACATAAAATTCACAGTAACTATAACCACTGTTTGAGTATGCATTTTTATCTCTCCAGAAAGAACCTCCTTACCCACTTGGCATTTACTGTCTATTCCACCTTCCCCCCAACACTTGGCTCTCGATAATCTATTTTCTGTCTCTATAGGTTGCCTCTTCTGGATATTCATATAATATGCGATTCTTTGCATCTGGCTTCTTTAACTTAGCTTCTTTCACTTATTTTATCCATGTTGTAGCATGGATCACTACTTCATTCCTTCTTTTGTTTGACTAATATTTCATTATATGGGTATATCACATTTCTTCATCTTTTCATCAGTTAATAGACATCTGCTTGGTTTTCACTTTTTGGCTTTGTTTTTACTGTGTGAACGTCTGTTTTTCATTTCTCTGGGTATATACTTCAGAGTGGAATTGCTGCTTCATATGATAATTTTATATTTTAATTTCTTAGGTAACTACCAAATTATTGCCCACAGTCAGCTGCACCATTTTATTTTCCCACCAATAGTATGAAAGTTCCAGTTTCTCCCATTTTTGCCAATACTTGTTACTTATTTATTTAATTATTTTGTACTGGTGATATAGGGGAAAGAAACTCCCAACCTACTAGATGTCTGGTACAAGTTTGTATTCTCTAAAATTGAAGAATGAATTTTAGGAATAACAGAGGTTAAGAGTAGAATATATTTATTGAGAGAAAGAAAGCTTCAGTCTGAGAGAAAAAGAGAGAGAGAGAGACAGACAGACAAACAGAAAGAAGGGGTCCCTAGAAGGTTTCCAAAGACTCTGTGTTTTCTAGAGACTTTTATAGTGCAAAACTGCAAGGTGAGATAGGTCTAAGGTGGGCATAAGGTGGGACAACTATTAACCAGTAAGATTAATTGCTCAAGTAAAATTGCTTAAATCAGGAACAAATGAGGAAGCAAGTCACATAGCAAGTGGCATGCTTAAAGAGACCAGTGACTGTTCCCTTAAGGGGTTGGAATGGTGACTCCTGGCTTTCTGAGGGTGATAGAGACCTATTTAGAATATCAGCCCTTAGGGTGTGAGTGTTTGATATTTTTGTCTTAAGGCCTGGCCCACAGCTGGAGGTGTCTATCTCCCCCAGGGTTGCAAGGTATCTGGGCCTCTGTACTGGCTCCTTTGAGGACCTAACCCTGTCTCACTGCCTGTCTAACTCAGTTGCCTGTAACAAAACCAGATAATTATATGCAATATATAAGTCCATAATGTGTCATTTTTGTCCTTGGAGTTAAAATTTAAAATGGATTAAGGAGAAAATAGAGAAGTGGAAGAAGAGAAAGAGATTACAAGTAAGGTTGGAGGACAAAGGGGGATCATGCCAACTTGGGAAAACTGATGCAGAAGACTAAAAGAAAAGGAGAGATAGAAAAGATAAAAGGAAGAATGTAACAGAACCATACCCACAAAGACATTAGGAACCACTCTTACATTCATTTTAAAAAATGAAGGAGAAAGAGGAAAGAAAAAACCCTAAAGTCAAACAAACAAAATGAAGAAGAAAAACAAATAGCCCACTTCTAGGAATCTTTCTGGTTTCACTAGTAGAGAGCTTGGGGAGACAGAGTACAGAATTGTGCTACTCTATCCCAGCAAGCCAACAGTTGCTTTATGGCAGAGTAGTGGGTAACCTCAGTAGGCCTGCCTTGAGACCAGATTCAGTGGGCTCACTGCAGTCCAAGCAATTTCCACAGGTCTGTGCCCAACTAGGAATTTCTAGAGGAAGCCAGCAGCAGTTCTGGTTCTGGGCTTATCAGCCCATCTCCAAAATGGCTCCCTCCAGGTCTGCTTGCTTCTTCCACTGCTGTGTCTCTGCAGAGGCCTCCGGGGTTGCCAGCCATCAATGTCACCATGACCATATGTCCCCAGGTTCGAATAGTTCCTCTCATGCAGTGAGTCCAGCTCAGGGAGAAGGCGCTGCCAGCTACTGCCTCCTTCTTTGTTGAAATTTTTCTTTTTACTCTCTGTGGGCTTCAGTTTGCACTTCAGATTCTTCCTGGGTCCAGGGGACCTACTTCCTTCCTTCCTTGTCTTCCTCATGATGTTATATATTCCTGCACCTGGGCAGTGACTCTCAGGCTCTTTTCTCTGCTGCAATATTTCTGTCTAACTTAGTTGCCTGTAACACTGGGAATCGAACTCAGGACCTTGCTCTTGCCAGACAGGCACTTGTGCCACTGAGTTATATACACAGCCCTATTTTCTGTATTTTACTGAAGCCATCCTAGTGGGTATTTTTATTTACATTTCTCTAATGATTAATAGTGTTGAACATTTTTTTGTGTGCTTGTTGGCCATTAGTAAATCTTCTTTGGAGAAATGTCTGTTCAAGGCCTTTGTTTACCTTTTCATTGGGTTGTCTTTTTGTTGTTGATTCGTAAGAAAACATGAATTCTAGATTGCTTGGAACAAATAGCAGAGTCAGACAGATGCCAGGTTTTTGCCACATATCCTTCATGTTAGTCCAACCTCTGAGTTTAGTCGGGTACACCTCTACTGCTTTGTAAGGCAATGTGTTGCTCTCACTTCCTCTCAAGCAGGAGGCACACTCTAACTCGCCTACCCTTTTACCATGTCTGCAGGCCAAACTCCACTTGAAGCATTGTTGACTTCATCCTTTTATCCATCCTCCAAGACCAGGACAGTTTAAAGACAAGCTGAAATAGTAGGGCAAGCTGGGCATGGTGGCACAATACCTATACCCAGCACTCGGAAGGCTGAGGCAGGAGGATTGCTAGCAATTGAAGCCCACTCTTTCTAAATAGTGAGTACAAGGCCAGCCTGGACATAGTGAGACACTATCTCAAAAAACAAAACAGTGGGGCTTTGTGTTATTATTGTTTGCCCATTTGGTACAGTTTTTAATAGCCCTGCTAGTCCTTATTGATAAATATTTGACTTTTTGATCCTGGAAAAACACAAGAAAAATACTATAATGTATATTGAGAAACTTCTTGATTTTGTAAAACTTGTTTTCATGTTTCTTTATGTTCTGAGTACATTTATTATTCTCATAAGAAGAGACCATGTAGGCTGTGACATGTAGTTAATTTGTTTGAGAAAGGAAATCAGAGACCTCAAAGTTGGGTTTATGGATGATGATACTTCTCTGTGCTTCTGTTTCTGGATCTTTTTGCTCAGTTCTTGAAACAAATATGTGTTATGTTTAGTGGATTGTTAGTATAGGGCAGCGCACTGCACAGAATTTTCTGCTGTGGCATTGTGTGGTTTCTGAAGGACATTCTTTTGTCTCTTTTAGTTCCTTAACATAGTATTTCAGCCTGTCTTAGTATTTCCCTGGGTATAATTATACTGATGTTTCTACAGCCTTTGGCTAGGAACTGCACAAAGCCCATTGTCTCATTCAAAGTAAGAGACAGTTAATTTATCCTGATAATGCATTACATGTGTATGACCTTTAAGGCTCACCTGTAACAATTAAAGTATCAGCTGATTTTCCTTCATGGAATTTTAGGATCAGGTTTCAGGTTGGGAGGCTGCTTAATGTAGAACTTCTCTTTCCAGCCATCAGTGATTTCTGACATGTTGTTACTAATTGTATTTGAACACATCTTGTCATTTCTGGTAATTTCATTCTTTTCCCCGAATGACTCTTTTCTCAGGTTCTAAGAAGCACACTTTCCTTTTTAAAAGGTTTGTTGGTTCCTCATCTTTCAGTCTTAAAATGCTGAATTTTGATTAAAGACTAGGTACTTTTACTTTGTGTTCTTTTTAAGGAATTTCATCCATAGGGCATTCTGTGGGAAGCTATGTTCTGATTTATTCTCTATGCTTTAGCTAGTGTGAGACTTGTTTTCAATGGAGATTTTTTTTTTGTTATTGTTACTCTTTCTTAAAACTTAGTGGCATTCCATTACCTTTAGGATAAATACTAAAACTTTAATGTCATTTAAAACCCTGCATGACCTGACCCACTTTTATTGTATGCATTCCCCTCCCTCTCTTCAGGTTCACTGGCTTTTAGTCAGTTCTCCAAACATGCCATATTCTGTTTGACCCTTTGCATATATTGTTCTCTGATGTGGAATTGGTGCGCCCTTCACTCAAACTTTTCCACTTTGTGAATTCTTGCTCATCCTTTAAGGCCTAAAGTTCAAAAGCCTCTGTGATTTCCTTGAACATAGCAGGCGTGCCCTCCATTAGGCTGTGCTTTTTAAACTGCAGGTCTGATTACAATGGTAATTCAATGTCTTTGTGCCCTATGAAAGTGAGCATGTGTGTGTGACTTGTTTACTGCTCTAATCCTAGTGTTTTCAGGACCTGAAATGTACTTGGTGCTTAATCTTGATTCAGTGAATCCTTTGCCAGTTTTTGGTTCTATTAACGAAATCAGACAAGCTCCCTACTCTAATGGAAAAACACTGAGATGCAGACTATAAGGGAATAAGGAAGTATCTTGTAATGAAGATGATCATTTCTCACTTGCTTTCTTCTTTTCTTTTCTTTTCTTCTTTCTTTCTTTCTTTCTTTCTTTCTGTCTGTCTGTCTGTCTGTCTGTCTGTCTTTCTGTCTGTCTGTCTGTCTGTCTGTCTTTCTTTCTTTCTTTCTTTCTTTCTTTCTTTCTGTCTGTCTGTCTGTCTGTCTGTCTGTCTTTCTGTCTGTCTGTCTGTCTTTCTTTCTTTCTTTCTTTCCTTCTTTCTTTCTTTCCTTCTTTCTTTCTTTCTCTTTCTTTCTTTCTTTCTTTCCTTCCTTCCTTCCTTCCTTCCTTCCTTCCTTCCTTCCTTCTTTCTTTCTTTCTTTCTTTCTTTCTTTCTTTCTTTCTTTCTTTCTTTCTTTCTTTCTTTCTTTCTTTCTGAGACAGGGACTTGCTTTGTAGCCCAGGGCTGGTTTAGAACTGTCTGTGTAGCACAAGATGGCCTCAAATGAGGCAGTTCTCCTGCCTCAGCCTCCCAACTGCTAGGATTACAGGTGTGCAACACCGCATCTGGCTCAGGTGATCATTTAGTTATTGGGTACTGCCTGAGTTCTGAATTTTCAGGGAAGCCCTCTCTATAAAGTAGAAATTTCAGTCAATATCTAAATAAAAAGGATTATCAGCCTTTTAAAAATGCCTCAAGGATGAATGTTCCAGGTGGAAGACATACATAATAAAATATCTTAAGATAGGAATAAGTTTGGTGGAGTTGTCTGAACAAATTAGGAGTGGGGTATAGAGTAGTAATGAAGAGGACAAGGGCCAGATCATATAGGTCCTTAGTGTCCAGATTAAGAAAGGCAGATTTTATGCTAAGAGTGATAGGAGACCTGCAGAGCTTTTAAGCACCATTGAGCTAAATCCTCAGCCTCTGCAGAGGGTTTTGAGCAGAGATTAACTTGATTTGCATGGTAAGGTATCCACAACAGAAACTAGTCATGAGGTAAAGAAAGCTTGTGCTAGGATGGTAACATTGGAGCTACATGGGAAAAGTATAGTTTGGGAATATATTTGGAAGTAAATTGATGAATGTTGGAAGTAAGTTAATATTTGCTAATGAGAGAGATGGGGTTGGAGGAAAAGAACAGAATAAGGGAGAGCTCCTATATTTTTTAAAATTGAATGGTTGGGTTGTACCACTCACAGATGTGGAAGATTGGGAGAGGAGTCGGATGACTAAACCAGTTATGTTTGTTTTAAACATGTTAACTGTGAATTTAACAAGAAACAAGAGGACATGTTTTGTAAAGAACTGGATGTATAAATTAGAATTAAAGGGAGATAAGGATTGGGGATACACATTTGGAAGTCATAATAATTTAAAGTAGGCAGCCAAGTGCTGGCACCGATGGGGAGCAGTTCCAGGGCAGCTTCCTAGAAATTGCCAACATTGAGAGCTGAGCAGAGGAGGGCCATGAGTGTGGGGGAGCTCAGAAAGAGTAACCAGTGATGTAGGAGGAAATACAGAATATTTCAAGAATTGTGTTGAGTGTTGTTGAGAGATTGAGTTAGAAGATAACAGAGAAGTACCCGATGTTTTTTGGTAGTGTAAACATCACTGGGCCTGGGGCACAGTCAGTTCAGCAGAGCCAGATGGACATGTGATTGGAGAGGGCTGGGGAGCTTTTAAACCTGGTGACCCCAAATGGTAACTGTTCTGTGAGTGAAGACTTGTCAATGCCATATGTGTTAGGACAGTTGCTGTTTTTGGCACAGCCACTAAAAGTTTGGTTAAAGAAGTTTTGTGAAGAGAAACGGAGAAAAGGGGCCAATAGCTGTAGGGAGCTGTGAGGTCGAGAAAGGGCTTTTAAATGATTTGTCTCACCAGAAAAGATCTTTGAGAGAACCTAATTGAAGATTATGAAGAAAGAGATAGAATAACAATGGGAGAAGGCACATGGTGATGGACTTCATGGCTAAGTGGAAGTTGTGTTTTGATTCCTATAAATATGCCATCCCTGTCAGTAACAGGGAAAAGAGACCATACAAGTATATAGATCAGTTAGTAGATTGGGCAGTGGGAAAAAGAGTAGTTATCAGATTGCTTTTCTTTATGAGCTGAGGGAAAGAAGGAGTATAGGTGATTTGAGGGGACAAGACAAAGTGTAAAATAGTTGTTTTGGAGAGCAGATGAGTGAACATGTTAGGGAAGTTTAGTAGGATTTCCAGGCAATGTGGAGTGCCCATTTGAGGTTCATGGCCCTGAATTTCAAGCGAGACTATTCAGCAGTTAAGTGTTTTCTTCCAGTGGCATTCAGCACTTAGATAGATGATGTGGTTTAACCTGGGATGGCATTTGCCAGGTAAGCACACAGAAGGAGCATATACAAAGGGAATAAAAATGAATTATGAATTGGGGAAGCTAAGCTGGGTGGGAGGGGAAAAGGCCACGGAAGCATAATGATAATGAAAACTTGAGTGAAGACATTGAAGAAATGCTGGAAGGAGAATATCAGATAGAAGTGACCTGAAAGAATATGAGGTAGCGGTGCTAAAACTGAAAATTTGGAAATGATGCAGTTACTAGTGTTGGCAGATCTAGAGTATAACTGACTGGGTAAAATAAATGAGGGGAGAGGAAGGTCATGGTTTTGGATGGATCCTTTGCATTCTGGCTGAAATTATCTTGGTTTGGTACAGCAGTGATATAGAATATGATGGAGAATTGTTGGTGAATAAGGGCAAGTATTCAGGTGAGGGAGAATCAGCTGGAAAAGTGTGATACTATGACTTTCAAGAACCACTGTTGAAGGAAAAAGGAGAAATGGTTTGGCAGTGAGCTGAATGAATGAATGGAAAGATGGATGGATGGATGGAAAGTAACATGTTTGTTAGACAGCTTTCATTGAATGTTAAAAATTTCAGAAATCTGTCTTGTATACTCAGTTTTGCCCATTAAGGCTCCTTTAAAAAAATAAAAAATGAAGACTAGGTCTTGCTTTGTTGCCCAGCCTGGTCTCAAGCTCCTGGGTTTAAGCCTTTCTCCCACCTCAGCCTCCTAAATAGCTGGGACTGTGGTTATATGCTGCCTCACTTGCCTAATATTCCGTCTTTTTAAAGAAGAGAGATTTGGCAGCTGGTGGCCTGCTGGCCAGATCCAGCCTGCTACCTGTCTTTGTGTTTTGTTGATTTGTACCCTTATCTATGATTGCTTTTATGCTGCAGTGTCAGAGAACACTAACAGAACCAATCCCACAAGGCCTAAAATATTGAATATCTGGGTATGTATACTGACTGCTGATTTAGAACAATACTTCTCACACTTCAGTGTGCCTCAGAATCACCCAAAAGGCTATATAAAAACACAGATTGCTGGACTGTACCTCAGAGTTTCTGATTCAGTAGGTATGGATCGGGGCCCAAAGTTTCCAGATGATACTGCTGTTTCTAAAATAGGAACCACACTTTAAGAATCATTGCTTTAGAGATTTAACCCATTTATGCTGAAGATTGCGTTTTTGACTTTTCGCATGTAATTCATATATGTGACCTGGAAAAATTAAGGAACAAGAATTTGAAGAAAAAATTTTTTTATTGTGTTCTGTTGTTATAGGCGTTGCGGAAATGGAATGCTAGGCCTAAAAGGATTAATACGTTCATAATGGGGCCTGTAATTCAAATGTGTTGTTCCTAGGTGCCTCTGGTTTGAATTCCATCATCTGTTATTAAATAGCTAACCACCAGTCGTTCAAGTCATGCATGTATGGTAAAAACATGTTAAGGTGGTGATCACGTTCCCTATTCCCTTGATCTTGGCTGAACCAAAGGTCTTCTTCAGCACCTATCACTTGGCATAATTTACTGGCTTGTCATAGTAGCTTTTAAGCCTGGCAACCCCAAATGTAATGATTCTGTGGGTTAAGACTGGTCAGTGGCTTATGATTGGAACAGTTGCCTCTCCTGGCTTTGCACTAGGTTTCTTTCTCCTTTATATGTTCCCTGGACTTTGAAGGTCCTCTGGTTAAGCACTGTAGAAATTTGTCTTGGCTGATTGAGTTGGGGGTGGTAGCCAGTATCTGATCTCAGGAGGGGGCTGGGAGCCTGACCTTATACCATAGCCTGGTCATTCTCAACAGGTAAACCAGACCTGGGAGTGAAATGAGATCTGTGCTTAGCGAAACTGAGTCACTTGTCCTTGTCTTTCAGCAGACACTTCTGAAGGCTATTTCTTAAAATTAATTTCTGGAAAATGAGAAGCAGTGACCTCTTCTGAGATTTTTCTCTAGCCTCCTGCTCTATGTCTAGGTTTTTGCTTTCTCTTTCAGCTTGTCTATACTGTGATTTAACAGTTAGAGTAGAGCCTACCGCAGTGATGGTGAACCTTCTCGAGTTTTCAGTAATACAAATGGCCCATTGTGGCATGCATGCCTTAGTTCACCAACACTGGCCTAGTGTGTCCTCAGTAGTGAAGTAAATGAATGTGGATGAGTTCACAAGTGGTCGTGCCCTTGGATCTCTGAAACCCTGTCTTCCAGCTTCAAATCTGTGGTCCTTTCCTGCCTCTGCTGAGCATACCTCACTATCCAAGTCATAGGATCACTTGCTTCAGCTCTGCTCCACTCCTACTGCTTGAGACTCTTCTCTGTCCTTTCTTCCTTCTACTTGTGCTCTTATGTTGCCTATTTTCTCTTATCCCTTTTGTTTTCCTGCCTTCCACATTTGCTTCCTGACTGCCAGCAAATTCTTGACCTCTTGCTAAACTTACCCATGGTGGGCAGCTGGCAGTCTGAAAATCTGCAGTTTGCAGCTGAGGAAAGATAAGAATCAGTGGGGCTGTTGTGCTTTTAATTTAGAAGGCATGGCAGAGACAATGAGAAAAAAGGAGGTAGCCTTTGTCTTGAATTTTTGATCAGTAGTAGACTATAAAGTTGATAGAGGTCTGCAGAAGTTGAGCATGGTTTCCTCTTAAGGGAGCAGAGTCTGGCCAGGATAGGTCAGACTCAGAGCAAAGGTCTCTGAGGACAAAGATCTCACAGAACATAAGAGACAGGAGAGAACCTGTGACTGCCTTGTCTGTTCCCCCTGCAGCCTGGATTGGAGATAGGGATCAGCCAAAAAAGGTACTTTGATCCTCCATGTCTCCTCTAAGTTTCACTGTACCCGTTTTAAATTTGTTTAGTCTTTAATATAGAGATTATTTGAAGAAAGAGTTCTGTGACTAAATAAAAATAGAGGAGTGCAGTGGGCCAGGTTACACTGGTATTATCTAAGTCCTCACTTTAAAATGGAAAAGTAGAGGTTCAGACAGGAAAAAAAATATTTTCTGTATCCCAAGACATAACAAATAGGAAAGTAAGTACTAATGCAGAGGAGAATGGAAATAAAAGTCATAAAGAGAAGGAAAAAGCTTATAGAAGTAGCATCACAAGATGAATTACCTCAGAAGTCTATTTGAGAGATTATGTCATGTCGCGAAAGTTCTAGGGCCTTGAGCCTCTTCCCTTTGTGAAGAGATGAAAATGAAATGCCAGTCTCTCGGTCTGTCTCCCAGAAAAAGAACATTGGGCTGATGAGCAATGACTCTGGCAGTGTCACTTTGGCCATGTTGAGCCTCACAGGAAATCTCAGGATTTCTCATCAGAACAAAGCCCCACAAAAATGTTACTGCTCTTAGAGCCTTGTGGTTTGATGCCACTAGAGAATTTCCTAGGGAAACAGTGAAAGAGTTCTGAGAGAAATTGCTCAACAGGACAGAGGGCAGCACATGCCTTCCTGGGCTGCTGGTGGAGGTTTGGGTTCTGCCTGCCCCCTGGAGCTTATAAGGCGCTCATTGTCCTGGCGCTGCTCACAGCCCTGGGGCTAACCCGGAATGGGGCAGTTTTTTAGGATTTTAGAGTCAGAGATAAAGGAAACTGAAATGGCTTGTTTTGTAGTTTTACAAAAATCACTTGCTGAGCCTAAGGGTCTCATCCTTAGGGCTGTCTGTCAGCAAGGCTTTGATGTCCCCATCAAGATCAGTGAGGTATGAGTTTCAAATCTGTGTTTATCAAGAAGCACGGTGTTAGAGGGGAGTGCCAAAGCCTGAACCCACTGTGAAGAAGCATGGTCAGTTCCTTTGGGAGGAAAAACTTAAGAAAGAGCACTGTCTGTATGAGCAAATCTGTAAGGCAATCATAAGTGTGATTTCCACAATAAATGTGCTGTATTCAAGAAGTGACAAGTTCCTGTTTTAGTGCAGCTATGTAGTGTAGGACTGTATCTTGGGACCAAACAAAGTGCTTCCCTTGTGGACTTTCGCTTCTCATAAGGGAAGCCAGCCAGACCATTAGTGTTTTGGGTAATGTAAGTGCTGGGGAGAAAAACTTGGTAAGGAGAATAGGGAGTATAGGGGGCAAATTCGATAAGGTGACACTTGAGAAAGGCCTGAAGGAATGAGGAAAGTTAAGGTGAGTGTTCATGGGAGTAGGTTCCTGTAGAAAAGGAACAACAAACGGCAGTGTCAAGGTGCAAATGTACCTGGTGGGCTAGAGCTAAGAGAGAGAAGGAATTGAGCCAGAGACTTAGCTGAGACCACGACCATGCTTGGTGTCCTGACGCTTGATAAATATCATGTTCTGAGGGTTTTTTCTTCCCAATTTTAGACTGTGAAACACTAATTTCTAAGTTGAGGGTATTATGAGATACAGCTTTTAGGGGAATGATTAAATCATAAGGGTAGAGCCCTTTAAGTGGAATCAGTGTCCTTGTAAAGGAGGCCAAGGATGTTCATTTACCCTTCCACCATGCTAGGAAGTGCCACCTATGGACAAGAAAGCACACTTTCACTAGACACTGAATGTGGCTTGGATCTTGGGCTTAGCCTGTATTTTGTTTAGTAGCCCACAGACAAATCAGCTTTGCTTTTTACTCTGAGATAGAAAGCCATTGGAGGCTGCAAGTGTTAACAAAGACTGGCCACTGTATGGAGAAGAAACAGGATCAAAAGCATAGGAAAATTTCTGAGAAGCTTTTTATTAAGGTCAGATTCTGGATATATTTTGAGACGAGGTTAATAGATTTTGTTGGTTGATTGGATATTGGGTGTGGAAAAAAGATTTTTTTCTGGAAAAGTTCAGGAATGAAGCTGTCATTTACAGAAATGGAGAAGATTGGGGTCCTCAGAGTTTCTGACTTGACTAATAGTTGTAGGAATAAGCTCCAGAGAGTCAGTGAAGAAGATGGTTAACTTAATCACTGGTTCCTTAATTTCCTTCACCCTAACAGCCTCATTTGTATTTGGGTCACTTACTTACTTATTTGATCAGTATGATCCTAGCATATAAACTTTGGGGATACTTACCTAGGTTTCTGCAGTTCGTTGTGGCAGAGGTATAGCATGATCGGGTCCTTGGGGTCCAAAAGAGCCTTGGCATAAATTCTGTAACAGGGGCTACTCCTCATTTCAGAGGCTGTGTTAGTTTCCTACCTGCAAAACAGTTACTTAAACAGGTGGCTTAAAACAACACACATTTTTTCTCTTACAAGTTCTGGAGGCTAGGTGTCCAAACTCAAAGGTTTTACAGGGCCACACTCCCTCTGAGTGGTCTAGAGAAATAACGTTTGTTTCTTCTAGGTTTCTTATAGATAAAAGCACAATAGTCTCTGCCTTGGTCAACTCGTAGTGTTTTCCCTCTATGTATGTGTGTCCCTGTCTTCACATGGCCTTCTTTTAAGAACATTAAACACTGGATTTGGGTTTACCCTTTCCAGTGTGACTTCCATATGCAAAGACGCCCCTTTCCAACCAAGATCATGTTTATAAGGAACCAGGGATTAGAACTTCAACATATCTTTTTGTGAAGAGAACAGCTCAACCAGTTCAAGTGCTTGGCCTGAGTTTGACTCTGGGGGTCTTCTGATGTGTTTGAAATGAGGATAAACTATTAAAATCATTAGAAAATAGATCTCACTACGTTATAGCTGGCTGCCCCATCTGTGGGAACTAAATTTTTTTAAAAGAATTATTCATTACATTTAAGCTCATTAAAGACTTAAAAATAGATTGTACATTTGCATTGTTTGAAAAGTTGAAGACTTTAGAATATGCAGGTGACTTTAGATTATGGAAGTAGAGGGTAGAAGGAAGAGATTTTATTGGATCAAGAATTTTTAAAGCTGAGAGTGACACATGAATTTGGCCAGTAGCCTGGGTATTAGGGCACAGAGGCCCTTGCTGCTTATGTTCCAAGTTTATGGTTTTGTTAGCAAGTTGGCAGAGATGGAATGCAGCAGAGCTCCATCCCTGAGCACTGGCTGTGGCAGGAGACAACCTGCTTCCTCTACAGCCCAGCCCTTACCTTCCCATGAAGCTGGGCTCAGCAAGTGCCTAGGAGGTATGTGGTGCTATCTGGCTATTGCCCCCCTTCTTATGCAACACCCAGTGCGTGTACATTCTTCAATGGTGTGTCAGTGTGCACCTCTTTTTTGCTCATAAGTAAAGTCTAAGGGTTGTTTATCAAAGGAAGTTCAAGTTCCTACTCTGCTGTCACAATGATAGGATTATATCAGCTTTAGCAAATGTAATTAAACAAAATTCCTTAGCAACAGTATATACTTATGGCCACTGAATTGTGTTACCACGGACACCATGAGTTTTATGGAGTTTCTGTTGTGTTGTAAGGAAGTCTGTGCAACTTGGCAGATGGGAGATGAGTAAAGAGATAGGCTGTTTCTAGCCATAAGGATATTTGGGAAGGACAGTCAGAGGTTTCCACAAGAACTGGTAAAGATTTATGTCTTGCCTGTGATATTTGGCTCCTGTGTGGAAAAACCTGAGACTGTATCATTTAATAAATGTGAGGACAGAGAATGGGGGAAGTTAAAAGCAGGGACACGTACATAGGCACCAGAGAGATGTAATGGTGAAAGGCATATGGAGGAGATTGTTTCAGTTTTCCTTCCTCAGTGCTGGCAATCATTGCCTGGCTATGGAGCTACTTGAAGTACAGTGACATGTGGCCTGTCTTTTCCTCACTTCCTGACTCTTACACAGTACTTGGGTGAAGAGGAGAGGGCTGAGAGAAGGGCACTGGTGGCACCTGGGCTCCCTGGGCCAGGCTGCATAGCACTGCTCCAATTGGTTTAGTCAGTCACATGCACCGTGGGAGAGGATATTTTTCAGTATTCCTTCAAGACATGAGTAGTGTTCTTCTAAGAGAGCCTTCATTTTATGTCTGCTTGGTGGGAATATAGCCACAACTATGTCCTCAGGGCAGGGACCAGTGCGGTGAAGCCACCATACTTTTAGGGTGAGCATAGGACAAATTATGCACACACATCATTTCCTTTGACTAATCTTTTGTAATCCTGGTTCCAGTGTGGTTTATGAAAGTAGTTAAATTTGACCAAGTTGAGATTTTTAATTTAGGACCCAATGGGGCAGGAGGTAAACTTCCAAAAGGTCTACTTTACTTGGTGTGTCACTGTCCTGGCAGCACTGGTTTCATTAGAAAAGCAGATTCTGCTTTGACTCATCTGCCTCAGTCAGACGTGTGATCTGATTCACAGCACTCATGGCAGCCTACAGCTTGCTGGACAGACCAGTGTATACTGTCCACTCTGCTATACCGGGGACTAGGGTGCCTGGCCAAGGCCATGGAAAACCTTGAAGAGAGACAGTCTGTTATGGGGAAGGGGCTTTGTCTGGGAATTTCCTGGCCTTTCTTTGGTGTAACTTCATGTACCAAGATGCCAGTTTTTAAAGGCCACTTCCTGTTGGCTACTGTCTGCCTTCCACAGAGGACTTCTGCTGTCAGTACCAGGGGACCCTTTGTTCACCGGTCAGCCCAGGGGTGGCTTCCAGTTGACACTATGTTCCTGGAAGTCACTGATCACCAGAGATGCCTTTGCACATAAAAGCTGCATTACTATACTGTTCTAACCTTTCGTTCTCATATTTTAGCAGAAAAAGTCCTACCTGGAGCGGAGTGTTAAAGAAGCTGAAGACAACATCCGAGAGATGCTGATGGCACGAAGAGCACAGTGAGCCTCTAGGACACTCTCCCTTTAGACCCTGCTCATCTTGGCAAGGGCGGAAGGACCTGTGCGGCATGGCAGCCTCTCGTTACCCAGATGGACATTTTATCTGGTTGGGCCAGAAACCAACCCTACATTTTCTGTATTGCCCTGAGCCACTTTCGGGTTCTACTCTGTATATTCCCCCAGCTTTCCCTGCCCTGGATGCTTGTCTCTGTTGAAGTGATCGATGAATTCCCAGAGCGGGAAGACAGGAGCCAGGGCAGAGGGCAGGGCCTAGGTGACCCTG
This sequence comes from Hydrochoerus hydrochaeris, assembly GCA_004027455.1. Classification (NCBI taxonomy): domain Eukaryota; kingdom Metazoa; phylum Chordata; class Mammalia; order Rodentia; family Hydrochaeridae; genus Hydrochoerus; species Hydrochoerus hydrochaeris. The sequence goes on along the minus strand of PVLA01000424.1, from coordinate 541,300 downwards.
CCACAGGTAAGATAGGCCAATAAAAGATTTGTCTCACTCTAAGTCTGTTTTTATTGAGACCAGAATGAAAAGAGAGGGCATGACTGGCAGTGCGCCCTTGTGCTAGAACTTTTCTCTCCTTGGGGAGTGGGTCTTGCATACTTCTTTTCTGGTCTGATTGAGCCCCCTGACTTCTGGGCCTCCCAAGTAATACAAAGGAGGCAGAAAAGAGACAAGTTCATAGCTGTAGTCTTCAGCTGGCTCTGTTGTGGCTGTCAGCCTCCAAATTCCTTTCCTTGCCTTCTCCCATGCACGCCAAAAGGTCAGTAGCCAGCAGCACCTCCAAGGTTGGCTCCTTTGGCCGGTATCACAAGATGGATACTATGATCCTGAGGTCTCTTGGAGGCTTAGGGGCAGTGGTGTGCTGGAGCTGGTTTGAGAACCGATTAATGTAACCGTGAGGAATTGTGTTGCAAGACACTTGCTGAACACAGTCATTGTTTTTTTTGGAATCATGCAGGGATTGAACCTGGGGCCTTGCCTATTTGAGCAACACAGCCATTGTTAAAGAGTAAATTACATAGTATGCACAAGGCCCTGGGTTCAATTCCCAGTACCATAAAAACAAACAAAAAGCCTGAAGTATGTAAATTTAGAAATGTATCCCTTCCTAATTTCCTATATGGGCCACTGCATGTGCACCAAAGGTTAGGATTAAGTCACTGTACCTTGGTTGTGGTAGCATTTCATGGTTTCATGTTGTGCTTCAGTGTCATGGCATGTGTGAGAACTTAACACTACAGACATAGGAGATGCTACCAGTCATGTTTTTTTCTTCTTAAAGAGTGAAGACTAGTGTGGCTAAAAGGTAACTGCTTTGAGGGTGGCAGGCTGAGGTCAGCTGGGAGCTGCCAGCTGCAGCTGCAGCCTCTGGCCTGCTGGGCAGGCCTGTTGAGCAGCAAATCTGACTTGTGGCAGCTTAGCGCCATCCCGTGGCCAAAGGTGAGATGCACAGCATGACTGACTAGGTTAGGGTTGGGAAGGGGGAAAGACTTGGGTCTGTCTCCATGACTGTGGGAGGCTGGGTTTCCAAATAGCAGGCCTGGGATGCCCTCTCATTCACCAAGAGCCCCTTCCTGAGGCCCTGGGTAAAAAGAAAGTCTGAGTTATGCTGATGAATGCTCTCGCTGGTGCTCATCTCTGCAGGAGGCTATTAACGGTTTTGTTGTTTTTCTGGTACTGTGGATTGAACTGCGCTTGCCAGGCAGGCGCTTATACCTGAGCTAAATCCCTGCCAAGAGTGCTAAGTTTAAGGACACCCAGCTTCAAAGCCTGCCTTTCCCATGACAGCCACACTGTTGGTGAAGGAGCCAGGTAGAAAAGGTAGAGACTTCTCCTCGTGTACTGAGCCATGGCCATGAGCTGAGATACCTACATTTTCCAGGCCTTAGTGAGCAGATAAGTAGTTAGAAGCAGTAAGAGTTCAGGAGGCAAGAAGCACAGATCCACGATGCTTACATTATCCCCAAGAACTCAAGACTACTAAATTTTGGACAGATTTATTGAAACATATAGGGTGTGAGCAAAGAAATCATTCAGTGGTGTCTTACATCTTGTCACTACCTTGAATGTATAATTTTAAAATTATAAATATATATTTCATAACGAAGCTTTTGGCCAAAAAAAATAAGGAAAGTCATTTAGCACATTTGTTACAGATCAATAAGAAATGGATTTTGAACATTAAAAAGATCAACTCACTGAGTTAAACAACAGCAACCATCCCTAATCTAGAATCCCAGTGTTGAAAGTAGAGGCGCCTGTGTGGAGCTAGTCATTTATTACAGCAATCAGAAGAGTCGGGCAGGACACCTATGGGAGGTGGTGGCAGAGCTGGCAGGGCAGGAGGGCTGGGCTGATCAGGTGAGCATGTCCCAAAGGCAGCAGCAACAGAGAGCAGTCCAGCAGGCTGTGAGGCAGGTGGATGGGCCCAGGTCATCTCGTCTTTGGTCTTCCACCACATACACTGGAGGAGAGAGGGGCAAGGGTGAGAATGAGCTGGTGCAAACCTTGGCCCTATACAGCCTCCCTGGGGGAAAGGAGTGCGGCTCCAGGCAACAGCCATTACCAGCCCCTGGGCAGCTTCTCTACTCTTCCTGCTGCTGGAGAGCAATAGAAGGATGGCTTAGCTCATCAACTGCTTTTCTCCTCCTTGCTGCCCCTCCAGACTGGACATTCACCCATTCTCCCAGGAATGAGCACTAGGGAAAGTATAGAATGGCCATGTCAAGGTGGAGCTGATGAACCCTCGATGGTTGCTAGAAAAGCAGGGAGCATTATGTCCTCTGCCTTCCAAGGGGATGGCAGGGGGACCACATTTCTTCAGATACAGCTAAGCTACCACCACTCAAGAGTAAAAAGAAGAGGTTCTAACATCTTAAAAAGGCTTGAAGCCCCCAAAGGAATATCTAGGAACCCTAGTTATCTCATACCTGGGCAACATGTAATTGTAGAATCTGCCCCAAACCTTTATCTACACTGTGACATAAGGCATGAAAGCAGCAGGAAGGGAAGCCTGGCAAGTGGGATAGATGGCCAGAGCTGTGTGGGCTGGCTCTCTGCTTTTCCTCAGAATGGAGATGGAAATCTTGAATGCTAAACAGGTCCACAGGTGGATAAGAACCCTCCACCCCTTGCCGTTCAGTTGTGAACTGAGGTGCCAGCTTCTCTTCCCAAAAGTACCTGTTCTTAACAGCTGGTGGTCAATCTGTGGTCAGTTTTTAAAAAATAGCATCTTCAAACTCATAAGCAGTAAGGATTTTAAACTTTTTCAAAGCTTATGAATGCATGAATCTCACAAATGAGACCAGTCTTTTGGCAGTTCTTTTAGTTCTATTTTTTACATTTTGTATCTATTTTTACACCTCCTCTCTTGGCAACTGCTCTCTGGAGGTGGTGTTGTAGTTAGAATGCGCTGGCTTAGTATGGAGCTTTCCCAACTCTACCCCTTGGTGTCAGTGGCCTTCACTCTACAGAGGCGTTTGTTTTCCTTCTCTTGGGGCGTAAGTTTTGCTTTTTGGAGATAGGGTCTTGCCTACTTGCCTTAAACTCCTGATTCTCCTGCCTGGGCCTCCAAAACAGCTGGATTTATAGATCTGTGCTTGCTCTGCCTAGTCTGGGTCGGAGGCTTACACCCACTCACTTTCATTTGGCCCCACGCAGATGCATCTGGGTCTGAGAGATGACCCACACCATGGAGGACTGGTCAGAGAGGAGAGGCTGACCTGCTTATTTTGAGGCCTTAATAGGTTCCCAATTTCACCCTCACCCTCACCTGCGTGCTGAGACAGGCTGCACTGGGAGGAAACCTGAGGCTCAGAGGTTATTTCTTGTTTAGCACACATGACCAGGTAGAGGCAGGGCAGGATTAGAAGCCAGGACTTCCTGGGCTGTGCTGCTGTGACAGGTCCCATGTCTTCCACTACTGTTTACCGAAGGGCCAGGCACAACCTGGGGTTTTCCGAGTGGTGCTGTGCAATCCTCACAACCACCCTGTGTGACAGGCACTGGACACCATCTCCCCGCTGTTTCTCAGGGACAGGCTAAGGCAGCAGTCATGCCTCTTTTTTTTGCTAGAATATTAAACTTTGAGTAGCTGAGACGGGGAAACAAACTACAGATTGTCCCAGTGCTGTTTTCCCCATCGCCTATCTTCTCCAGCTCAGCCAAGGTTGTTTTTGTAGGTGCTCGTTTCTCATCATATTCTCAGAAACCTAAGAACTCTAGGAACTTGATCTCATTGCTTTCAAACAATGCTGGCAGGATAGAAGTAGTGGGCAGCTACAGAATGCAGATATCAGTCCTGAGAGCTGTGTCACCAGTAACACAGGTGAATGCCCAGTGCCCCTTTAAAACCCACTTACTTCTGGGAGCACTGTGACTTCTCCCTTTAATCTGCTGAGGCAGACACTCCCAGCTGCTGGGAGGATAGGGGTAGGTTGCCTGGGTTTACCTTGCTTTTCAAATCATCCAAAGCAGAGGGTAATTGGCCAAATTCTTCATACCTTAGGCTTTGGGCCCAGAAATGGCAATCTTAGCATCTTTTAGGTGCCCAACCTGCCCCTGGGAGTGAGATGCCTTCTCTCCACTGGGTGCCCATTGCACTTAGTTGCAAGGCTTTTTCTCCACCCCAGGATCCTGATCCATCCCTGGGCCTTCACTGCTCCTTGCCTTCTGTTCTGCCACCATCCTTGTCACTACTTAGTGGGAGAATCTGAAAACTACACTGCATGGCTTGCCAGCCAATATCTACTTCATAGTGTCTGGGTCTTGGGCCCTGACACCCTGGGTACATGAAGTCAGAATATCCAGTGTGCAGAAACTCAGCTGGCAGCCATAGTCCCTTACAGGAGCAGGATCAGAAATGGCTCCAACCCAGGGATTCCACATCCAGCCCAGGGGCTGTCCTGGTAGCTGCTTCCTCAACTGCCAAGCAGAAAATTAAAAGCAGGGCAGAGCCATGGCTTTTGTAAGATATTAAACTGTATACACAAACTATACTATCTTTGTAAGCCCAATAATATTTTTAAATACAAGGGGGGTTTTTTGTTTTTAATTTATTTGAGACATGGTCTCATTGTGTAGTGCGGGCTGGCCTTGAACTCACAGTGATCCTCTTGGCTCAGCTTCTGAGTGCTGGGGTTACAGGTGTGCACCACCACACCTTTTTTTTTGTTTTTGTTTGGTCGTTTTTTTAGGGGGAAAAAGAAGTGCCAGAAGAGCAGTGGGTAACAGTGAAGCAAGTGGCGTTCTTCTGGGCAGATCAGAGGTCAGTTCTTTTGTCAGTAAAGAGGCTCTGGTTGCCTGTAGGGCCTGCTCAGCTCTGGCTCCTTCTTGGCAATCAAGCGCCCCCTTGTGGCCAGCCTGAGGACAAAGGACACAAGGCCCAAGATTTGCTACCATTCACATGGGCTAAAGGCTAACCTCCCATTACTATCTAGTGTCTCAAACTACTCTATTCAGCCAGTTTTAGAGGCCTTTATCCTCATCCCATGCAGGAAGGGATGGAAGGGACTCTATTCGTGGGGGACTACAGTTAGGATGAGGGTCAGGGCCAGCGGTGCCTTTACTGCTTCTCTTAATTTGCAAACACTCACTTGAAACCCTCTGTATGCTCAACCCTAGCCCAGTGTGGAGTCTGCAGAGGGGCAGGCACCCAGAGCTTGCCACAAAGATGCAGGAATTGACTGGGGAGAATGGGAATGGGATGGGGATGGGCGAGCAAGCATGCAGGCAGAGACAGGATGAACATACAGATAACTTGAAGACCCAGACCAGGCCACAGAGGTCCAGGGAACCCTTGTACCTCAGGTGCAGAACACTTTTGGGAGGAGCTGAGCCATTTCTAGCAGTGGCATTTACTGCCTTCTTGCTTTTTGTGCCAGAAGTAAAAACAGATGGAAGACACTGAGAGGGATACAGTCTCCTTGATCAACTGCTTGCCTACCCTCAAAGCTCTGGGGTCTTCTGCAGGCCCACTAATGCCTACTGCATTGGCCACCAGGCAAATCAAACATGGTCCTTTGTTCTCAGGTCCTAGGACTGCTGTACTACACAACTCCAGAGGTGCCACTGACCTGGGCTACTCAGGTTCTGGGCAGGCAGTGGGCAAGTGGATCAGGGCAGGGATGACTTGCAAGAAATACGAGCAGAGGAAAAGGCTCCAATTCTCCATTGGTCTGACATCTAAAAGTCTCACTTGCTTAGCTTGGACTTTTTAAATATTAATCAGATGCCTGATGTGGTAACACAGCCTCATTAGCTCCTTCTTGTTTGTGCACACTTATGAGTATATCTGTATACAGTCCCGACCCAAGAGAGCTGGGGAGAAACCAATGTTCAGAAAGCAGGGGCCCCCAAGAGGGTCCTAATGGCTAGGACTTTCAACAAGCGGCAGCAAGGAGCTTCAAGAAGAAAGGAGGCAGCACCCTGTCCATCATGGCCCAGATATTGTTGCCCCTGAATTGTTAGGATGATTTACAGCCATAGTACCTCCTGAGAAGTGCCACTGGTGGACAGCAGCTTTTCCAGGAGTTGGAAAGACCTCTCGTCTCAACTGCCCTCACCCCAAGCTGGGCCTCTAGACCACCAGAGGAAGGCCAGCCAGCCAGCCTTCCTGGGAGGTTTCAGGTGACACCAGAATAGCCCTACTGCACAAACTAAGAGGAGGGAAGGAGGGGGAAACCTTCAAGCATTTACAGAGAAAAGCCTCAAGACAAGAGGGTGCCTGCCCCTCATGCAGAAGCAGAAAGGACAAACACCTGCTAAGCCTTCAGTTCACCCCTCCTTGGATGTTTGCATGCAGTGGGGTTGTTTACTACCCAGCACAAAGAGGCTGCACTGCTTAAAATATCCTAAAGGCACCTTCTTAAGTCTGGTGAGTACCCGGTAGGTATTTGGTGATGGCAAGGAACAGCAGGGGGCATCTAGTCCAACTTTCATTCTCCCAGGGTTATCTGGGCACAGTAGCTTTCTATAGTTTGAACACTGGACTTGGAAGGTTAAGGCAGTAGAGGTTAGAGACCTTCTCTTCCACTTTCTTCTTTCCTTATACCTTCCTTGGCCAGCTGCCTTTGCCTGCAGAGTTTAGGCTGCCCCCAGCCTCGAGAGCCTCTGCTGGCTATTCCTCAAACCACCTTCTGCAGCCTCCAGCTCTGGTCTCAGTCTTTACTGTGAAGCTGAGTCAGAAGAGACCAGGTCTCCCAGGTCCCTGATTTCCCTGCCTCAGTGTCCCAAGATACCCACTCCAAGGCAGTCCAGATTGGGTGCTTACCACTGCCCATCTCATTGGTTATGCAACCTATAATCTTATAGGTTTATAGGTATCTGAGAGTACATCAGTGTTTACAATGGATTGTCTTGACAAGGGTGACACAACCTGTTGAACTGTGTGTGGATCCCTGTTTCTAGATCCCCAGAAGTTCAGCTGCCACCATCCTGTGAGGAAAGCAGCTATTCCATGACTTAGACCAAGTCTGACAGGCTGATAAGGCCTAGGGAACCCCAAGTGAATGGGTCATCTAGATGAGCCCCAGGCCCAACCACCTCTGCCCCAGCTCAGCCACAAGGTAATCTTGCTCTTGAGCCTAGTCTACCTACAACCCTATGAACAGAGACTCGACAGCATCATTTCTGGATAAATAACCAAACCTTATTATACCTGTACAAATTGTACCAGCCTAACAAGTAGGACTATACTGCCAAATCCCTGTCCTTTGACTGGAGCTGCTGGGGCCACTAGGAGAGTGTGGGTTGTAGATACTGGGACAACTGGGCACTCAGTAACAGAGCTGCAGAAAAACTGTCTTCAAGATCACACTGGTCAGTCTTTTTTTGGGGGGCAGGGATTGAACTCACGACCTTGTACTTGCCAGGCAGGCACTTTTGCTGCTGAGCTAAATCCCCAGCCCACACTGGTGAGTCCTACTTAGTAAAAAGAGGGTGCTGAGCTCAAAGAAGGTCACATAGTGAATTAAAGTCAGGTCATGGCCTGTGTCATCCCACTTTGGCTCTCTGCACATTACGATGGCTCATTTCAAACCAGACAGAAGCATGGCTGCTTGAGACCTGAGATGTGGATGTGGCAGAAGGGTATAAGGCCCCTTTCATTTTTTTGCACCCCTGTTAACACTCCTAAAGCCAGGGTCTATGTGTGAAGTTAAGGATAGGCCTCTCTGTTCCACAGCATGTCCTGAAGAGTCAGAGCCCGTCAGCTGTGAATGACTGGGTCCAGGAGATGGAGTGGATTTCAAAGTCCTGCACGTCTGGCAAGCAAGTACACTGGCTCAGAACAAGGCACTGGGTGATTTGGGGGGAGGGGGACTTGGGCTTTCAAGAGAGCTACTTCAGACTTTCCTTAGCCATCCCACCTTTTGGGTTTGGGTTGTGTGGTGCCCTAGGGGACAATGGTTGTGTACATGGACTTAAGTTCCAGTCCTGACTCTGCTACTGACAGGCCATGTGATAGGGAATAAGTCACAGCTTCCCTGTACTCCACACTGCCCACTTGCAAAATGGAAGAAAATATAATACTTGAGAGGGCTGTTGTGACAGAAACCTGAGACAAAAAAGTGCTTGGCAGCATTTGACAGGGATGAAAGAGGGAGGACTTCACATGAGCTACAACGTGGTAACATCCACAGAAGAATCCCGAAAAGCCTAGGTTGTCTTAATCTGTGTCTGTGTGAGGGGAGGGGCTCCTGTCATCAATCCATATTCAAACTGGTATTAGTTTACATGGCTCTAAATCATTACAAGATGACAAAGGTGGAGGAAGGAGCTGTCCAGGTGAGGTGCTGTTGCTCCCAGAGGAAGGAAAGGAAGAAGTGTGACCACTGGAGTGGCAAAGGGTAACTTGTGTGTGGTGGGGACGGGGTGGGGAGGGACGGGATGGGGAGTTATTCAAAGTTTTTGCTGTTTAAAACCCTTCAGAGACTGAGAGGGCAAAATATTTATGCACATCCATCTCCACGGCTTTAATAAAGGGAGGAAGAACCACCTCATGTGGACACATGCAAGCCTTTTCCTAGGTGTGATGAATCTGCCACTAACGTTAGGACAACAGTCACTAAGGTCCATAGAAGATAATATGAAACCAGAGGATGGTAAGTCAGAAGACATTTAAAGACTATAAAGAGAAAGGTTTTGCTCCTTAAACCAAAACAAAAAGCCAAATGTGATTAGTGCACAAATGAATGTGAAAAATTCCAGTCAAGACTTGTGGCTTTGTTCACTGAATCTCAGGAAAGGGTCTGAATTCTCTGGGGATGAGTGAGCACCTTCAGAAGCAGCTGCCAACAGTCTGTTTTTCCAGTAAGGGGAACTGCAGAAATGTGATGAGGGAGCTGATAGCATTTTCTATCCACAGTCCGGAATGCTAAAGTCAAGTCTGCAGCTTCCACCTTCCAGATGGGGGCTGCTGAGAACCTGAGCAGCAGGGAACCCAAGAGAGCACTGAGAACCCAAGAGAGCACAGGAGCACCTGCCAGTTCTCATGTGGGGCGGAACTGCAGTGCTGTGAGTGCCTGGGGGTTCAGAAATGCTTGGTATTTTCTAGTAAAGACCATGTTATTTATTTGATAAGCAGGTACCTTACCCTTTCAGTTAAAGTAAGAATTTTTTTTCATTTGTTTTTTTAAATGACTAACAAGAGGTTAAAACCAGAACCCACATTCCCCGTGTCCCTGATACCGAAGGTAACTGAGCAGACCTGAGCTATGATCCCAGCCCTGCTCTTCCATAGCTGAGTGCCCCAGGTAAGCTGGGTTTGAAAAGCCTCTGATTCCTCCACTATAGGATGAGATAACGACTGTAGAAGCTGCTGCCTGGGTTAACAAGATGTTTTGATGGGACAAAAGGTAATATTAAGATGAGTCAAAAATAAAAGCTCTCAGGTCACAAACAGAAAAGTTTCATTACTGGGTTTCTTAATAGTGAGGTAACAAATTATGCTCCATGGTTTGATAACTGTTCCACCATCACTGGAGAGTGTGAGGGGCCTCCTCTAGTGCAGTGTGCACATCCTGTTCGCTTGGTTTTGTGAGCCCTGCCATAGTGGGCATCCACCAGAGTGCAGGGACAGGCCCATCAAAACAAGCACCTTGACAGCTGATGTGGAGCTGGAACTCTGTCCAGATGAGTCATAAGATGAAAGACATGCCTATACTTTTATAAGACAATTCATTTTACTTTTGTAAATCTGAGGTGATAAATAAGGATTTCTTGGCACAGGAATGAAATAAGTCTCTAAATGGAACCTCAAAACAGTTCCCTGGGCTGATGTCCATTTCCCTTGCACAAGTCCTTAGTAAGCAATTTGCTAAGCCTCAAGGGAAAGTGATGCCTTAGAAACTAACCTTCATACTTACTTTGGATCAGAAAGCACTTTTCCTTTTATTCTTTTATCAACCAGGATACTTGGTACAGAAATGAAGGGCAGTAATGGGAAAGAACACAGAACAGGATAAAAACAGCAATTTCTTTGCACACCACTACTCCACTAGAAGTCCTTTTGCACCAATGCCTCAGACAGACTAGATCAGACACCAGACCAGAGATATGAGCTGGAGGAGATGTCATTGTAAAGAGGTGATGATAGGAAGGGGGTCGACAAGTATGACATTCCTCCAAAAGCATTTGAGAAATGGATAAAATGTTTTTCTGGTACTGAAAACCCAATGTCATGGGTACCATTACTATAGTAGAAGGTAGGGAAACAATTTATTGTAATATATTGTAATGCAGCTTTTAGAAAAATAAGAGCTATTAGGCTAGGCAAAAAAAAATTTATATATATATATATATATATATATATGAATACGGAAAAAACCTTGTGCTTAGTACCGTCTTGTGACATGTGACAAAGGGTGTAAAAACCCTTAGGCAGGGAAAATCCTCCAGAGGCTGGTAAACAGTGCCTGATCCTGCTCACAATCCACTCAGGAGTGAGACACAGAAGACTAAGGCTCTGACTGGTGCAGGCTAATTGGCCTAGGGCATATCTTGCCTCATAAACCCTTCAATATCTTAGCCATCTTGTAATGGCTGTTCCTACTCAATCTGATGAAGACCACACCTCATTTATTGCCAAGTTTTGAAAGGCACAACGTGGGGCTTTGATTCTGGAATAATTACAACATAGCAAATGAAGCAGAGTGCCTGTGTCATTAAAGGTTATGGCATGTAAGAGTGAGCGTGGAACCCCACTTAAATACCCATCAGACCCATGAAGGCCTGCAGAATTAATGCAACTACAATTAAAATCTCAACAGAACTCTTTCTATAGATGAAATTCAAGGAAAGGTAAGAGAATTAAAGCAACTAAAACAAAATTTAATATATAGTAGTCAAGACAGTTAATGGTTAGCAAGTGGTATCTGTATTCCAACATATAGATCAAAGGAACTAACAGGGCAGACAGTATATGACAGGCTCACACGAGCATGGATAAATGGTTTGACAAATATATAAAAGTGATTCATGGAGAAAGGACAGGTTATTGATAACAACCCAATAAAAACCATTGACTACCTTACCCTTTTATACAAAAAATAACCCAAGATCATAGCTCTAAATGTAATATATAAAATGATAAAAAGTTTCAGAAAAAAACAGAATATTCAGGAATTGGGATTCACTTTATATGATCCATAAAAGAAAACAAATTAAGTTGGGAGTAGTGGTGCATACCTATAATCCTAGCTACTCAGGAAGCTGAGACAGGATGGTCACAAGTTTAAAACCACCTTGGGCAATGTAGCAAGACTGTCACAAAGTATAAAAAAGGGCTGGGGATGTAGCTCGGTGGTAAAGCACATGCCTAGCATGTATGAGCCTCTGGGTTCAATCTCCAGTACTGTCAATATAAAAGACAAACTGGACTTAATAAAAATTAAAAACTTTTGCTCTGTGAAAGATTCAGTTAAGAGAATGACAGATAGGTTATAAACTGGAGCAAACATTGTAAATCATTTGTATTAGAACATCAAAGGGCCTCAAAGCTCAAGGAAAATAACAATTTAAAAGTAGGTGTCTGAAGGGCCGGGGATATAGCTCAGCAGAACAGAGCCTGCCTGGCAAGTATTAGGTTATGAGTTTGAGTCCTAGTACCAAAAAAAAAAAAAAAAAAAAAAGCAGTTGTCTGAGCAAGTTGGGCATCATGGCACATGCCTACAACCCCAGGAGTATGGGAAGCTGAGATGGGAGGACTGCAAATTCAAGCCTCCTTGGACAATTTAGCAAGATCCCATCTCAGCAAAGGAGGGGAGGGTCTAGGAATGCAGCTCGGTGCCAAAGCCTCAAGTTCAATCCCTAGACCCGCCGCAAAAAAAAAAAAAAAAAAAAAAAAAAAAAAAAAAAAAAAAAAAAAAAAAAAAAAAAAAAAAAAAAAAAAAAAAAAAAAAAAAAAAAAAAAAAAAAAAAAAAAAAAAAAAAAAAAAAAAAAAAAAAAAAAAAAAAAAAAAAAAAAAAAAAAAAAAAAAAAAAGAGGAAATGAGAGCAAATGAACACATTATATCATTAGCCACTAAGAAAAATGAGTCACCATGAATACATGACACATCCATCAGAATGGCTGGAATAAAAAATACTGATAAAATCAAGTACTGGCAAGGACTCAGAGCAACTGGAACTCTAATTCATTGCTGACCAGAATGTAAGATGCTACAGCCATTTCGAAAAAATAGTGGTTTCTTAAACATATCATTATAGATCCAGAAACTCTACTACTAGGTTTTAACCTTAGAGAATGAAAACTTACATATAAATGTTTAATAGCAGCTATATTCATAATCACCAAAGGGAGGAAACATCTCAAATGGTCCTTCAATAGATGAATGAACTATGGCACCTCTGCACAATGGACTACCACCCAGCAATAAAGCACCTTCGAGCCTAGGGGAACACATCAGCAGTTACACTCTGATGGGTCTCCTTGCAAGGCGGGATCCCAGCGTGACATTCTAGAGTGAAACCTCTTCATTCCAAATCTCCCTCGGCCAACTGTACTGGAAAATTAAAAAAAAAAAAAAAACCAAAGGCTTTCACACGTTCTTCAATTCCCAGGGCTTCCATAAAATCTGGAGGTAGTGCTTTTCCTCAACAACAGTAATCCCATATTTATTTACCAGAATGAAGATGTCTGTAGTTTCTTTTAAAAAGATTTGTATCAACAAAATCTATACTGGTGTTCATGTAGGATGCTGCTCTTTAGCACATGGATGGTTGTCTCCCAGCAGTTATCCCAAAGGAACAATTTCTCCATCCAAGCTCAGCTTAAGTGACAATGGCCTAACTCCCTGCTTGGTGCCTGACCTTTCTAGAACTCAGTGTTTTACAGCATGCATTCTTCCAGAAAATCTGGCCTTCATGCGTCTCAGCTCTGTTCCATTCCTATACAAATGAATAGGAACCCAGTCTTCTGGTCCCTGCAGTCTTGTGTTTTCCTCTGTTGTGTCCTTCAGTGAGAGAAGTCTGCTCTAAATCAAAGTGTGGCTAATGCCAACAAATGGGGTGGGAGTAAGGGTAGGGGTGTATGTGACTGAGGATTAAACCCAGGGCCTGTGTGCTGTACTGTATCCTTAACCTTTTTTACTTTGAGACAGTCTAAATTGCTCAGGCAGAGTTCGAATTTACTGTCCTCCAACTGCGAGTGCTGGGATTACAGGTGTGTGCTGGCACACCCGGCCAATGGACATTTGAGTGCTCACTTTACCTAACTGCTAAACAGTATCTGATGCGACTGATTACTCCTCTCAATACATCTTCCTTAGCTTTCCAGAACCTCATTCTGCTGCCTTTCTACCAACTCTTGCATGATACACAGATCTATGCGCCAGAATTCAAGTCTATGCTGCTACTTTTTCTTTCCCATCCCTGTTTCTACCCTTCTTGATATGATTATTCACTCTCAAAGCTTCAGTTACCACTAACATGCCAAGGCTTTCTGTATTTCTATCTTCAGCCACAAGAATTTAGCTTACTATAGACACCTGCACATCTCAAACTAACCCAGCTCAGACCCCCTTTCCTTCCAAATAGCATCACCAGGTGTTCAATTCCAGTCAAAAGCCAGAGTAATTCCTGACTTTCTTCTTTGATCCATTACCAGGTCCTGTGGATTTTCCTTCCAAATACTTAAAATTATTAATTTCTCTCTAACATCAGGTGTACTTGTACCCCCCTCCAAACCAGTTTCCATATAGAAGTCAAAGAGCTCTCTTTATATTAAACTGCAGTTTGATATAATCTATTTGCCTGAAATTCCACTGCTAACAGGATAAAGACCAAAATCCCTAAAACTTGGCTCATGGCTACCATTTCTCTCATCTGTTCATAACACAATACTGCTCTTTTACCACAGTGATTTCCTCTTCCAGTTTTTCAAATGAACCATGTTTTCTCCGGCCATCCAGCCTTTGCACCCACTGCTCCTACAATACTCATTCATTTTTAAAATCTTAGCTCATACATGCACTTCCACTGGGAAGCCCTCCCAGACTGTGCCAGTGTGTCCCCAGCTTTACATGTTCTCAGTGGCATTATGTCTCTTTGCAGGAAAAGTGTCTGTTATGGTAAAAGTGTGTGAGAACCAGCTAATCAAAGGTGGAAGATGCTGAAAGACCAAAGAAAAGAGAATACAACACTGCACAAATGTAACTTGTTAGGACTTTTAGAGAGAAGGTTGTGTTGGGTGGCAAGAAACCAAGAGGATCCCCATGTCCTAAAAAAGGAGTTTATGTATTCAGTTATACGTGGGTGGCCTGCAGCCAACTGGAGTACACCTGGCTTTCTCCAAAACAAAAACTACGCAACAGCAACAACAACAAAGCATGTCCACTGTCGATTAAGAAACAGTTCAGGGTCCTGGGATGCAGCTCAGCAGCAAACCGCCTGCTTGGCAAGTGTGACATTGACTCCTGGTACTAAAAAAAAAAAAAAAAAAAAAAAAAATCAAAACAATTTGGGGATGACAATGTGCAATGTATGTACGATTGTGACCCCTGATCAATGTGCTCTGAAATTTTATATTTTCTTTTTTTTTCTTTTTGTTTGAGTAAAATGGATTTAAAAAAAGAAAATACATTTTTATAAATAAAAACAAAACAAAGCAAAAATCAAAATGGTCATGACATTTAGAACTGACTGAGGACATCAAGGCAAACACAACAATGCAATTAAAGACACAAATTAAGACCAGTTTCTAAACAAAACTGTTTTGGAAAGTGAGAACAATTAAATAAGTGTGTCTGAAGCAAGGAGTTTGAGGTGGGGATTAATGGCAACGTGTTTTTATCATAATACATTTTAAGTTAAAACAAGAACTCAGTTTACAATAACATTAAAATTATAATGTACCTGGGAAGAAAAAAAATTTTTAATAAAGGATACAAAGTGTTGTTATGTGGTTCAGGCTGGTCTTGAACTCACAGCAGTCCTTCCACCTCAACCTCCTGAGTGTTGAGATTACATACATGTGCCACCACACCTGGCAGAAATCTAATTTTAAAAATAACGTGACAGGGCTCAGTGGCATAAGTGCCTGCCTAGCAAGCACAAGGTCATGAGTTCGATCCCTGGCACACACACACACAAAAAAAGTGATAGATACATGAAGAAGTTACAAGATTAAATTTTAAGATATAAGATAAAAATGAACCATAAAAACAATATTGTAAATATGTCAACTCGTCTCTCACTCTGCAAATAAAAGTCATTCTAATCAAAGTCAAATATCGTTTTCTGTAGAATAACATGCATCCTAAAACCCAGAGTAAAGGGCCAAGAATAGCCAAAAACAATTATGAAGAATATAGGGTATGTGTTTATGTGTGTTCTAGAGGTAGGGAGGATACATACTACAACAGATTCCTGATTCTAGCCCATTTGTTTGTGGAACTGGGTGAGTGACAAATCTCATTTTGAATAAGGAAAGAATAACAGATATTGTCAATATATATCCCAAAGCAGGCCATAGAAATTAGAATTTTTCCTCCCAAAGGTGGTTTATAGATAGCAATATTCCCTTGCCTGTCTTAGAGCTGGACAAAAAGAAATCCATCTACTTTGGGTGATTTTTTTTTTTTTTTTGAGGAGGGTACTGGGAATTGAACTCAGGGCCTCATGCCTGCCAGGCCCTGATGGATCTTAAGAAAGGAAAGGATGCTGGTAAGGGCTTGCTAGTTTTCCTTACTTAGTCCGTTAGCATTAGATTACATCGTTTTTGTTCAGTTACATTTCTGGACAGTCGCCCAAGCTTCAATTGTGCCTTTACAATTAGGTCTCCATAAAACTTTGAAAGGGCAGAGTTTGGAGAGCTTCCAAGTAGGTGCCCTGAGAGGGCACAGAAGCTCTGCACTCCTCTATGTCACTTTGTGTTGCTCTTTATCAGTATCCTTTGTAATATCCTTTATAATAAGTCAGTGAACATGTTTCCCTCAGTACTGTGAGAAAATCCGTGGAATCCAAGGAGGGTGTGTGGAATCTGATTTACAGCCAGTGGGTCAGAAGCACAGTGTAAGGTTTGTGGCTGGCATCTGTGGAACTGAGCTCCCAACCTGCAGCATTCGCCTCCAACTAGGCAGCATTAGAACTGAACTGGAGAGCACTGGGCCAGTGTCTGCCCTGCTGCAGAGCTGGCTGAGTATGCAGCAAACCCTCACACACCTGGTAGCAGAAGCAGTGTGTGTGGTGATAGTGTAGTATCAGTAGAGTCTACTCCAACTACTCAATGATATATTGAAGGGCTGAAACTATTAAAAATGGCAAAAGAAACCAAGAACCCTATCCTATGCCATGATCAAAAGTAAATTCAGGTAAAGATTTATGTGAAACATTTTCAGAAGAAAATATACTTATTTTTATCACCTTGCAATAAATGATTTTTCAAAGACTAAAAGCATTAGGGAAAAAACTGATAAACATGACATTTAAAATTTTTCATACTAAGGACTGCAGACATAACTTAGTGGTTAAACACCATAAACTGTCTCCAGTACCATGAAACAACACAACATATTAAAAATGAAAAAGGTTAAGAGTCTGATATGAAGATAACTACAAGTCTAAATAATGACAAATATTAGTGTGCAGAATATATAATTGCTTTCATATCAAAAGAAGAAACAATAAATGAGCAGAGACAATGTACAAGCAATTCACAGCATAGGCAAAAATTTATTTATAAAATGAATGAATGAATGAATGGAAGACAGGTCCCTTGGTATGTAGCTCAGGCTGGCTTCAAACTCATTATGTTGCCCAGGCTGGCCTTGAACTCTTGATCCTCCAACCTCAGCTACTCAAGTGCTCCAAAATTTATATATTTAAGGTCACTAGTGATACAGAAAGGCAAATTAAAATTGAGATACTTTACATTCGTTATAGGTTTTTTTTTTTTCCAAAGAAAGAACAAAAAAGGAACTTATGCAACTCTAGTTGTTTATTGCAGTAACCGGAGGCAGCAGCACTGCAGGGAACACCTGGTCTTGGCTGCTCAGTCCAAGCTGTCCAGGATGCAGCAGCAGCACAGGGTGGCCCAGCAGGCAGCCAGAAGCGCCTGACACCCACAACTGGGCTCCGTCTTCCTTTCCTGTTGCATTACGTACACTGGGAGACAGGCAAGAGGCAGACAGGGGAGAGAGACACCCAGTCAGGGGACCTGGAGTGAAGTGATTTGGCAGCACTCACATTACTTGGAGACTATTAGCCCCATAAAGGCAGAGTAGGTACTCAGTAGTTGTCAGACCACTGTTTCCTGCCACCTCTCCTCCCTCAAGCTGTGAAATCCAACCGGTTGCCTTCCCTATGCTGCCCAGAGTGATCCAATCTGCAAGGAAACCCTTGTCTTAACTCCATCGCAGCAGTGTGGGTGAGAAGGAAGTTTTGCAATGCTCATTTAATCCTCACAACAGCTCCATGTCACTATCATCACAGTGTAACTCCCATGTGCTGTTAATAAGAATGTGAACTAGAGAACTCTTTGAAAGAGAATTTGAGAGGAAGGAAAATCTATTTAGGATTGATTCTACAGAAATAACTGTCCCAGTGTTCAGAGATCTACAGTATGATTGCTGCTACATCAAAATCATCCCAAACTACCAATAAACCTAGTATCTATCAACCAGAGTTCAATTAGCCAAATTAAGGCAGACGCTGTGATGGTGAACCTTTTAGAGCTTTCAATGATACAGCCTGCTGCAGCACACGTACCACAGACTAACCACCAGGGTTCAACTGGACACCAAACAGCTGTTAGAACTAGGTGGCTTCTTCTATGGGGCCCATAATTTAAGTACATATGGAAGCAAGGAATAAAGAAGTGCTTTTGTTTTATTTGTACAAAAGGGTCACATACACATACATGTTTCTGAAGCAATACAAGAAATGTAAAAGTCAGAGTGTAGAGTAGTAGTTTTCACTTAGTATTTTTTATTTTTCTCAAATCCAGGCTTGTCTGATTCTAAAATCACATTCAGAGCTGCTCTTCTTCAGTACCTGCTGGATCCTGCTGGCCAGAGAGTGCTGCCTGGTTTTAGCATGATTTGGCCTCTTCTAGCCTCTTGCAAGCACTGGCTCCAGGGCTTATGGGGGCAGCTAGTGTTGACCCAGTAAGGGACAAGTGCCCCTTATTGGGCCTCCTGGGCCAAGCGGCTGTGGCCATCCTAGACTGCCTCCCAAGTCACTGTTACCTAGACAACCCAATGGACCCTATACTACCCAACTTGTCCCATCCTTCAGATATGCCTTGCTGGTTCTGTTGGCCCCGGTCCTCTCCCAAGTTTCCTGTTAAGCAAACCCAGCAAGCAGCTGCCATCATCAAACCACTACTCCTTCCTACAATGAATCCAGAGAGCACCACAACACTGGTGCCATTCCCAAGGCTGAGTCCTTCCACCTATGCCATGTTCCAAGCAGCTCCTTCCCAATGCTCCTTTTTCACCCTCCTCCCTCTCCAGCAATGCTAGCCTGCAGCACACTTCACCCTTCACAACCAAACCAACCCAGCCTCTTCTCTGGGTTTGGTCAGGAGTCAGGAGCCCACATGACAGGATTTCAGGATTCTCCAGGGGCCAATCCTAGGTCTTCAGCTCCCTCACCTTCTCTGCCACCCCAGTAAGTGTGACCTGTATGTTCTTTTTTTTTTTTTTAGTTCTTAGCAGAATGCCTCGACTCTCCACACTCTGCTCTCCAGCCTCAGGCTCATCCATTACCTCAGCAGTACCCATCCTCAGTGCTATTTGCCTGACTGACCCCCCAAAAGAAGTGCTGCACCACACTGGCAACCCACATGGGCTTATTCTCTGCTGATGTCTCCTCTGCCTGTTCCCTTGGGGCCCTCCAGTGCCACCTGAAAATCTAGTATATGGGACTGAATGTTCCCAGCCACAGCAGCTGCTTGCTGCTCTGGGACTCATCCTTACTCTTTTCTTCACCACTGGACTGACATCTGTAGAGCCCTCCCACTTACAGGCAGAAAACACACTGTGGTCCCATTATATGGAAGGGGAATCTGCTTCAGAGACGGTGACATGGTCTATCCAAAATCAGCTAAAAGGGACCATTTATACATCAGTCTCCTGGCTCCACTGCAGCACAGGCCTACTGTTCCACACTCCTTTGCTCAAAAATACCCAGGCTCCTTTGTACAGCACTTTTTCTTGGACCACTTAGGTTTCAAAGTCACACTCCATGGAGGTATGGGTATCCCTCTGGCCATATTCAACAACCATCTGAGTTCTACCAAGAACTCAGATTCCCCAGAGCCAAGTCCCCTCACACATGCAGGGTGCAGATCAGGCCTACCTGCCCCACAAAGCAGGTTCCTTAGCACAGCACAGACCTAATGTGGCTGGCAACAGCTTCCCTAAAGGCAGAAGAGACAATTCTAGGCACACACAACGTGAAGGCAAGTGCCTGGCTTTCAAACAGAAGTGTTAATTTTTGTGATAAAATTCCGCTTTCCATCAAGGGCCAAGTCCTGTCTTCTTGGAGGCTACAGAATTCTGGGGCCTCACCCAATGAGAGCTGAGTGTGGACAACTTTGCCAGAGAAGGCAGAAGCTTACATGGAGCTGGACTCAGGGAGCAGAGACAGTGTTACAACGCTGACAGCTGCAGCGGGCAAGATGTGCACCTGCAGCTCCCACCAGTGGGCACAGACTGTCTAGCAGAACTAGCTCCATGCATGCAGGAAGTCAAGGCTGTTGGACACAGCCCAACCCTCCACCCCACCCTGCAACTCACAAAAAGACAATCATGGCTCTGTTCTCAGAAAACCTCTGTCCCTATTTCCACAGCTCTTCTCAACATAGGGATGTTTTATTTTTATCTCTTCCTAGGAACCTGAAGCTCAGCAGGAAGTAGTAGGTGGAGTGTGGGTGGAAGAGGCAAGAGGTTCTCATGCAATTCTGGTGCTAGGAAGTTCAGAAAAACACTGGGAAGGAACCCTCCTTAACTTTGTGTAGGAGGATGTGACACTACATATTTGTGTGTGTGTGTGTGTGTGTGTGTGTGTGTGTGTGTGTGTGTGTGTGTGTGTGTGAAGGGTCTCCCTATGTAGTTCAGGCTGGTCTTTTGACTATGTAGCCCAAGTTGGCTTTAAATTCATGGCAAATCTTCCTGCCTCAGCCTCTTGAATGCTGGGATGACACAACTGAACCACCACACTTGGCTTCATATTTTGGTTTTTATCTATGATACCTGGTTCATAACTTCTCCCTTAAGGCAGGCCACAGAAACTAGAATTTGTCTTCCTCAAAGTAGGTCACAGAAACTCTAATCTTCCCCTGCTTTTCTGTCTTGGAACTGGCCATAAAGAAACTCTTGACCAAGAGTAGTCATATGCCACTCCTCATTCCAAAGTCCTGTCCCATACCCTGGATGGATGAATGCTGCAGAGACAGGAAACCCTGGGGTTTTCCACTCTGCCTATTAGCACCAGGTCAGACTCTTGATCAGTCACATTTCTACTCAGTTGTTCATGATTCAGTTATAATTATGCCATGAAGTCTCTGTAAAACCCCCAAGGACAAGGTCTGAAGAGCTTCTGGTAGCCAAGCCCATGGGTCCTCAGAAGGTAGTATGCTTGGAGGCGGCAGGGAAGCATGTGTGCCTTTGCCTCCATCCCTCCTGCTATGACCTCTTTATCTATATCCCTTACAGTAAATGTAAACAAATATTTGCCTGAGTTCTGTGAGCCACTCAAGCAAATTAACTGAACCCAAGGAGGGAGTTCTGGAAACTGATTAAGCGCAGATTGGTCAGAAGTACTATACACATAAAACAACGGGGGGGCTTGCAGCTGGCAGCATAAGGGGGCAGACTTGGGGACTCTGTGGCATGGGATGCACGCTTCTGTAGACAGTGTCATAACTGAATTGGATTAGAGGACATCCAAGTTGGTATCTGCTGCTGCAGAGTTGACTGCTTGCTCACTGATGGGGAGAAGCTCCCATAGTTTATGAGGTCACAGAGCTCTTCTGTGCCGACTGTGGTGAGGGAGCAGACAAAAAACAGGCACTTTTTTTTGCCCTGATACAGGTGATATCCCCAGTCCAGGTTACAATTCCCAAAGACATCTTATCGCAATTTAGTGGGGAGCACCATAGTTTCAAATTAGGAATTTTAATAAGACATGTCAAACTATATTTAAATATAGGATCATCTACTTACTGGCCATGTAATCCTGACCAGGTGATAACCTCTCTTTGCTTTAAAATAGGGGTAGTACTGAAAAACACTGACTGAATGTTCACTGACATTATTACTATTATTCACATGACTACAATCTTTCAGGCAGGCTGCTCCCCTGACCCAGTGAAGAGTGGACCTTGCAGACAGACCTAGATGGAGGAAGGAGGAGGGGCTCAGCTGGAATCTGGGGAGAAGCTTCGGAAACAAAGAGGTTGAGAGGAGAAACCATAGGCTTTTCTAGAAGAAAAAGGCCTGCAAAAGATCAATTTGCACTTCACTGCATGAAGGTTGCATTAAAGGGAACAGAGTCTAGTGTGAGGGAGAGACATGCCAAAAGCCACTACGAGGAGAGGGAGAGGTTGACCAAGCAGGTCTGTATCTTTACCAACAGATCCATGGCAATAGAATATAAAAATGCTGAACAGGGGACTGCCAGGAATTTAAGGCCCTGCCTATTTATACTTCTCACCCCAAACTCATGTGCTCACACAAAGTCACTGTCACTTTCCCTTGGCCTCACACATGGCATCAGAAGCCTGGTCATTTATTTTTGGAAAATATGACTCTGGGAAGCCCAGGGACCATGGCAGAGCAGATTTCCAAGGTCAGGGGACAGGGAGACCTTATACTGAGTCTGTGACATGGGCACAAACAGGAGGACAGTGAGGGACTACAGCCGAGAGGCCACAGATACACTTATATCCCCGTTTGTGCCTTATCAGAACCCGTTCCACCCACTGAAGACCAGGATACCCAGGAGCTGTGCGCACCCCAGCAGGAAGTCGCACCATGGGTTTAACTGTGCCTTCTGGACCTCCTGCTGACCTTCCACAAATCCTGAATGGGAAGTGACACTTTGTGGGCAGAGATGGCAGTCTACCTCTAAACACTGGTCTGGTTGCACACCCTTTCAACAACTCTTTCTTTTCTGTGCCAGAGGAGTGGCTTATCTGTCCCAGGGCAGAAAAGCACCCCTTTCCCTTCTGTGTCAGCTCCAAAACAGCTACCTGATTCATTCTTATGCTCCTCTCAGGCTGAGGCCAGCTTAAAGCTGGAAAAGGTTCCTCTACCCCCAATTTCCTGATCCTCTGAAAGTAGGCTTCACCCTTCATCCTCCCACATCCAGAATAAACAAATAAAGCAGCCATCGAGGAGTAAAAGTGGCTGTGGGACTAAGCAGGTACTGTACTGGTCTCTGTCTCAGCTCACCCAACTCAGAATTGGCTGACACTCTGGTCCTTCTTTGTTCAGGCTCTCCTTCAGCTCTGCCCTGATATGGCTCATCCTTGCGACCTCTCAAAATTTGTGTCTTCACCTGTAAAAAGTGGGATAGTAGTCCCTGGAATGAGGGCCTAAGGATGACAATGTATTCATAACAAAATATCACCTGATCCTTCCCCCTTGTTGCCCTTCCTGAATGGCTGGGAAGGGACTGCTTCCTGAGAGAGCAGAACAGAGAAGCAGCAGGGCAGATTCTGTTTCCTACTATTCACCTTGCAGGATCCTGCCCTCCACTTTGGGCTCCAGGATGCTTTTCCAGACCTTTCCCCACCTTCCAGGGCTCTTTCTAACTCAGAATTCCTGCCTGTATAATCTGAGTGCCATCATGCAAATGCAGTCTCACAAATAGAAGAGTAAGTCAGAGAGGAGTGCAAGTACGTATCTAGAGCAGTGATGGTGAACCTATGGCATGTGAGCTGTGGTGGGCTATTTTTATCATTGAAAGCTCTAAAAGGTCTGCCATTGTCTAGAGGAAAAAGATAGATTCGTGGCCAGTCCATGTTGTACAGCATCCAGCTGGGAGTAAGAACAGACTTTGACTTCAACTGTCAGTGATGTTTCCCTATTCATTCCTGTCATCAGGAGTATAACTAAGCAAAGAGGACTCAGAAATATCTCTATACCCACTAATCAGACTCTTAAGCTCCTCCAATATGAGATGCGAACTTTTACCACCTGCTGCTCCCACAGGGCCTGAGGCAAGGAAAAGGCAACATGGGATGGATGGGAACTGTGAACAGGCAGGGTGTGACACTCTACAAATGCAGCAACAGGGACAGGTGGCTACAGTGGGCAACGTCAGGGTCCATACCACTCATAAAGGATGCATGGCCCAAAGTCGGGGTCCTTACCATTCCATTAGCTCAAAGTCTATCAGGATACTACAGTTATTCTTACTGTCCATAACTATGCAGAAGTTGTTCAAATTGGTCCATCTGTCGGTTTAAGGAACTTCTCATAGGAAACTGACACAGTGAATAACCACATGCCCATTGTAACAAGCATTTCATAACCAGCCCTCTCTACTTCCTTATTGTCCATCAAATATAGAGGGACACTGGCACAAGGGAGCCTCACTTAGAGGTTGAGACCCATAACAGGACAGCTGCATCCATCAAGAGCCTATTATCTCCTAAGTGTGCCCATAGCTGGTGCTGGACTAATCAGTCCAGTAGCTATTTCAAATGCCAAGGTATTTCATGAGAAATACAGTTTACTTCTTCAGAAAAAAACTTCACACATAATTCCAGTAACTCTACACATTGTGTAAGCACTGGATAAAACAAGAGCAGATTATCAGAGCCACCAAACAGAGTAGGATAATATCATGTCTGCATAAAGCAGCCATGAGTGGAAGACAAGTGGCCTCAATTGTCAACAGTCTCACAGTTTCAGGTTCCAAAATGGAACCAAATCTGGAGACAAGGTCAAAATATCAGTCCTACTCAGGTCAGGAAAAGAGTCAAAGCCAACAGAACCCTAGTACCCCAGTAAAAGTGCCTCCGCAATCTTAAGGAAGGGGCCAAGTAAAGAGCAATGAAAGATACACAAAACTGAAAGTGTAACGTGTTGTGAAAGCCTATCAAATATCCAAAATGCAGAGTGGTATGAGTGACCAGTGGTGGGTGGTTATGCTAGTCTCTAAAATTAGAGATGAGTAAAGCTAGTGTTTGTCAGACAGCGCAGCCCTCAGCAAAGAAAGTGATTCATCAGCAACTAATCTTTTACCTTGCAACCAAGTGCAGTGGTATATGCCTGAAATTCAGCTACTCGGGAGGCAGAAGGATCACAATTTCAAGGCCAGCCTGAGCAATTTAGTAAGACCCTGTCCCCAAATAAAAACAGACAGGTACATAACTCAGTGGTAGAATTCTCTTGGGTTCTTCTATCCCCAGTACCGTCAATAAAACAAAACAACTTGCTCTGTATGTTTTAAGATCCTTACCCCCCAAAAAACTGAAAGTTGGGATTTGAACAGATGTTTGTACTTCCATGTCACTAAAACATTATACACAACAGCCAAAAGGTAGAAGCAACCCAATCATCAATCAAGGCATGAACAGATAAATGAAATCTGATATATACATACAACAGAATATTATTCAGCCTTTAAAAGGAAGAGAATCCTGACATGCTACAACCTAGATTAATGTTACAGACATTATATACCAGTGAGAGAAGGGCAAATACTGAGTGGTTCCACTTAAATGAAGTATCTAGAATAGTCAAATTCATAGAGACAGAAAGTAGAATGGTGATGGCCAGGGGCTGGGAGGAGATGAGTGTGTGGAGTGTTTAGAGTTTCAGTTTGGGAAGACAAAAATGTTTTGGAATCAATGGTGGTGATGGTTGTGCAACAATGTACATATACTTAATTTCAAAGAACCATACACTAAAAATGGTTAAAATATCAAATTCTGTGTTTAAAATATTTTACTACACACATAAAAACACATTTATAGTTGGCATGGTAGCACACAGCTGTACACCTAGGAGTCTGGGAGACTAACACAGGAGGATCATAAGTTCAAGCAGAGCATGGGTAACTTAACAAGATCTTGCCTCAAAAAGACCCTGAGTTCCATCCCCACTACAAAAAACAAAACGAACAAAAAACCCCACACATTTGTTAATATTCTGCCAAGTCATGAGGATTCCAAGTTACCTCGACACCCTCAGGAGGAGCAACACCAGAGCTAGCTGCCCAGCAGGCAAAACCCTAAGCTGGTCACTCAGGGATGTCCTCTTCCAGTCACAGCCTCAGTTCTCTCCAGTTAAGTAGCACAGATCAATCCTGCAGTCCCTGGAGCTAGCATGGATTCCAGCCAGTCAGGGACATGTCACGATCACCAAAAATGAAGTCCATTCTGCAGGCCCACCTGCCCTGCTGCCTGTGGATTTCCAGGATGCTCCGCCCATTTCTCCCATCCAGCACACCTCTCACAGGAGAAAAGCTGCAGTTGCGGATATCTGTTGTTTCCCTTTTGCTTCACACGCCCTCTTTGCTTCCTGATGCAGTCAATCCTGGCTTTATTGGTACACTTTAGGTATACATAATGATCACATTCATCACAGAGAATTTGTGCCTGTACATGATATAACTTCCTCCCCCATTTTCCAACCCTCCCTTCAACCCCTTCTCCCATACCCATTTACAAAAGCTTTGTTTCCATTTTTTTGTTTTCTCTTTTTTACTCTTCCCTTCTTTCCTTTCCTTTTCTCTTTTCCCCCTCCCCATCTGAACATTTTCTTACTATTTCACAATACCTATTATACATTTTGGACCTTATTTACACTTTAAGTTTCTCACACCAGAGAAACAATGCAGTTTTTACACATGTATCCAATGTATTTCACTGAAGAGTATGGTCTCAGGTATAGCTATTTACTTAGAAATGCCTCAAGTTTAGCCTTCTTTATGGCAGAGTAGTACTCCATTGTTTAAAAAACCACATCTTCTTTATCCATTCATCAGGCTTATGGACACTATCGGACATTTGGATATTACAAACTGTGCTGCTATATACATGACACCCTCCTTTTTATTCCCCTGTGCAACTACAACAAAATTTAAGTAAATAACGGTTACTGAGCGGCTCACCAAGAAATATGCAACTCCTTAGACTGTCCCTGGCTGCCACAGCCCTTATAACCTGGTTTCTCCTGACCCAGAGGCCAACATGGCCTGGTGGCCCCTTTCTCCCAGAAGTGGAATGCTGGTAAGGGTGGTTAATGTGCAACTTGTTATTATACTTTATCTAGGAGCAGGGAAAACGCTTGGGACCAGGGAATGAGGAAACAGCAAGGAAAGAAAAGAAAAATGGAACACAAATAGAAAGTGACCCAGAGACCACAAATCCCAATGTCAGTGGCTCTGAGTATAAGACAACTACTATCACATTAGAAGGCCAAACAGAAATCAGGAAAATGATTATTTTCTTGGTTATCAAGCACTAGGTTATAGAAAAAATCAGACTGGTTAGTTTGAGAGCTGGCCCTTTGAAACTTACCCAAATGGGCAGAGATCACCAAGGAGGAAGCTTCTGGGTTTTGCCAATTAGTGTCCAGGCACAGAAGGGCACAGCCTGCTCTGTTATCAGCAATGTCAACCTGACTCATATTTAGTGCAGGCCCCAGGAGTCTCATTCAAATAGTACTTACTGCATTTTCTAAAAAGGCAAATACTGCCCTATCATTTTTACTGAGCACAAGGTGTGTTTTATCTTAGGTATACAGACCACAACAGGCTTCTACCTGTACCAGATTCCTGTGTTACTGATTAACAGCTCCAGCAGATATATTTATGCAAAACACTGCAGGCTGCTTTCTTCCTCCATCACCAGGTTTAATTTCATGACAGCAAAAATAGCTGTTTTCTCCTGAATGCAATGTAGTTTAGAGCTCAGGACACAGTGCATTCTGAGGCCAGAAGTGGGACATGATGACATTCCTTATGAACGTGGTGAGAAGGCAGTCCAAGTCCTGTCCCCCACACTTCCCCTCCTCTTCCCGCCATCTCAGAGAAAAAATGGCTATTCCTGCAGATTGGAAAGAGAGTGTGGGATGCTTGGGTTCTGCCGAATCATTTACAGCAACTGCTTTTGTTTCACAACACTGCTACAGCAAGTGAAAGTCCACCTAAAAATCAATTGCAAAAGGACCTAGAAACTACCACTGTACCCTCTGGAAAAAACTAAGGTCGGAGACTACACCAATGGAGATGGGAGAGAGAAGGAGTGCTTGGCTTGAACAGAACTCTGCTAACTTGGAGGACGAGGCCAGAGTTTTGGGAAACAACTTCCTTCCATGGTCAACTCTATCAGTTCTGGCCAGCTTGTCACTGATGGCAGTTTGAAAAAGCCTCCAATATCATGACCATCTTTCCACCCAAACAGGCTATCCATGGTGAAAAACTAAGTGGGCCTGACCTTATAGGTGGAGATATACAGGGAGCCTCCAAAATGCCAGGAAGGCCAGAAGGCATTTGATTTCTCCCCATCCACTGAGCAGAGACCTTAGCTGCCCAAAGTGGTGTGTTTATTTATAGCACTACCAGTTTAGTTTGGAGAAACCAGAGATAGGGTAGGAGCACTCTCAGCAGACTCTGCAAGCCCAGTATACCGCACACTCTAACTAGGGTGCACTCTCAAGACAGTCTGCGTACAGCGCTGCTGTTATCATCTGTCCAGATCACAAATATAAGCAGCAAAACTAATCACTTGGTCAGGCAGCCCACCAAAGAAGTGTAGAGAAGCACTGGAGTTGGGCACCCTAGGGTCTGGACTCATTGACACCTTGAGGTTGTGACAATCTCTTCCAGGTATAATTTCTTCTGTTCCCTCACTGCATTCTTCAAAGACTGAATTAGTTATACAGGCTACTGTCTAAAACAGAGCAAGTACTTAGTATATATTAGCCGTTTTTATTACTTCTAAAGCAGAGACCTGAAAGATGGAAGACAGAGGTTCTCAATGGTTAAGATACCTGGAAACAGCCTGTTTCACAACCAGACATCCTTCTTACCTATGTTCACCACACCAGAAGGCTGAGGCTGGCTGTTACCAAGAGCCCTTCCACAAACCCCTACTCTCACTAATCTCTCATGCCTTAAGAGGGGAACGTTATACTCACAAATGCCTTTTGACCTCCAAGAAGAACCTTGGTGACCCTCAGCTCCTAATTCTAGTTGGAAAAAATGCTAAAGGCTCCAACACCACTTACCACTCTATATCCACTGCTTAGCACAGGACACTTAGGTCTGGCACAACGGAGAAACCAAATGAAGGAACAAATGAATAATCTGCTTTGCATTGGTTACCTCATCTGTTGGAAAAGGTATTTTGAGAGCCTGTCTTGTAAGGAACCTCCAGATAATAGGATTAGCTGACCAGATTCTGAAACAACTGAGAAAACACAAAGATCCATCAGCCTCAAGTTCTTAAGGAAGAAAGTTATTCTGCTTCTGTCAGTTCAAACCCTTCAAATGAAAACCGCACACTTTCCAGAAAAGGATACAGAAGTTCCTGGCATCAGGGCCATTATTATACTATTGGGAACAACTTTCCAAGGAGATCATCCTGGATGAGAATTCAAGCAAAGGGAGCTCAGAGTCCTGAGTCAAGGTAACCCAATGAGAGTGGGCCCTGTGGTTACAGAAGTATGCATTCCCACAGGTGCCACTGTTGAATGCTTCCTTCAGATTTTCATACCTGGACATCTTTCCCATGTCCCTGGACAGCTCATGGTTATTCACAGGCTGACAGGCTTTTTGGAGGCTCAGGAGAAAGAACACTGATTGTTTATAAATGAACCCTGATACATGTATTGTTACAAGCAAATATCCATTACTAAACTCATTGAGAACAAGTCACAATACACTTTAACACCATTTCTCTAAAATCCTCTAAGCTAGGCAAGTGTTTGCGAGCTGGAGGGGCAGCTCGATGTTAGAGTGCTTGCTTAGCCTGCACGAGCACCTAGGATCAATCTCTATAGTTCAGAGTGAACCCAGAACCCTAAAGGAGATTTTTACCCCTTAAGAAAAGTACAACTGAAAGACATAAAAAATCTTTTTTAGGCTACTGCCAAGATTTTTAAGCTGCTGTGCCCTGGTAAAAGACCTGGTGCCTACATCCCCCAGGAGAAAGCTCAGATACCACCTCCAGAACAAGAATGTGCATGTAATGGTAGAAAAGGGCTCTGGCTTCAGAAGATCTCTATAATCTAAGGTAAATCAAGGGTCAGGCCAACCCTAGGAACATGCTACTACCCAATCAGGATCATTTTATCAAATGAGGAAAAGTCTACAGAACACAGCAAAAAAGGAAAAGGAGGAGAACAGTATTAGTTTCTCAAAACCAAAGGTCTGCAGTCCAGACTGTACACAGGTGCAGGCTTGCTAGTAAAAGCTTTCTATAAGGGTTGGTAAGAAAGTATTTCCTGGAAAACAGATCCACCTGTCCAAGGAGCCAAGGCAAGATTGTAATAGCAGAAGACCAGGCAGGCAACTCAAATACCGCTAGAATCTGCTCACTGGATCAATCTCCATGGAACTCTGGCTCCTGCCAATGAGGCAGCTCAGCTCAGCTTATGGGGCTGAAGCTGGGTCCTCTTCATTCCTGTATCCCTAAGGGCCAGCTCTTACCGATGCAGACTCACTAGGTTTAGAGGTTATATTTAACATACCAGGCGTAATCCATTTAAGTAGCAAATTCTATGTGACTCAGTTTTCTCAACTGTAAAAGGGAAACAAAAGCACCAAGCTCTTAGATTATAAAGATCAGAAGAGCTACTCCTGAAAAAGTAGTTTGCACAGTGCCTGGCACAATAATAAACAGACCATAAATTGTGGCTATTATTACTATTATTCTATAAACTAAATTAATAAAAGGCTAAAAAGAAAAGCAACCTGTACTGTAGAGCTTTACACTGTACTAAGATTTAAAAAAAAAAAAAAGAGTGCCTGCCTGACAAGCTCAAGGTTTGCAGTTTGATTTCTGGCACCAAAAGAAAAACAAAATAACCAAACTCCAAGAAATTGGGGATTTAAAACAGCATGAAGTCAACAGTGTGAAATTGACATCTGAAACGGAGGCCTCAGTGAAAACGGATATTCACTCCTGAAGACTTCTATTCTCAGGGGCCAAGGTGCAACCGAGGACAGAATTGAAGCCGAGGATGGAACTAATAAATTTAAAACAAAAACAAAAACATCAGAATACCCAACAATACTTTTATGTACCATTATACTGGCTGCAAATACATCCCCTAGACAGAGACTAATGCGCTAGATGAATTTCAAAAAGATTTGCATCATAAAATATATATGCCAAAATGCTAACTGCTATCTCTGTGTAGTAAAATTATGGGTATTACTTATTTTCCAGAAGGAAGAAATCTTTCCTTTATTTGTGTTTCTCCACAATGCTTTTTTCTTTCTCTTTGTGGTACTAGAGATTAAATCTAGGGCTTTGTAAATGTTAGGCAAATGCTCTACCAGTAGGCTACCCCTTAGTCTTCCTACAGGAAGATACACTGTTGTAATTTAAAAAGTCACTTTTAGTGGGGTATAATGCCACACCTTATAATACTACTACTTGAGAGGCTGGAACAGGAGGATTACAAATTTGAGACTAGATTGCTCAATTTAGGGAGATCTTGTCTCAAAATTATAAAAAAAACTTTTTAAGGGTTGAGGAGAGCATTTTTTAAGGTTGGAAGATCACTAACCTAGCATGTACAAGGCCCTAAATTTGATCCCGATTACCACATAAGCAAAGTAATTTTTAGAAAGCAGCCAGATTCCACTGAGTGAAAATCTGAGTGCAGCCGGGAGCAGAAGCTCTTGGGTGCTAGCAGAGCTAAACTAAGCAGAATCTGGGAAGGAACCAGTATTTCTGCCCACAGATCATTCTGGACAATGCTCCATCATTCTGCCGTCCTTATCCACACAGTACAGACACCAATTCTTTCCATCTTCACTGTCAATGGTCTAATATAATCATCTTGTGTCACATCCTAATTTTTAGAACATCTCAACTCTGGGGAGCCATGCTACAAGTAGAAATGCAGACTTTTAAAAAAGGTACCAACCTGTACCAGTATGGCCAGTTCTCCTGAGAGTGACTACCGTGAAAACCCAAGGGAGGCTTCAGAAAATGCAAAGGCTGTCAGTTGTCAAGAGGTTCCTCCTCAGGTTTCCCATGTGGCTAACCATGCTGACCACTGGGAGAACTGCCCTGGGTGCCTATGGGCACTGTGCCACACAGACAGCTGGGGTGGTGACAGCCACAACACCCTGGAAGCTGGGCCCCTTAGGTACAGCTAATGCCTCTGTGTTATCACAGGTGCATACCTCACCTCCCTCGGTGTCCCCCACAGCAACAGCCTGCAGAGTGGTCCCACCCATGATCATTTGATCCTGACCTACTCTATCCCACCTTTACTTTTTTTTTTTGATACTGGGGATTGAACTCATGACCTCATGCTTGCCAGGCAGGCGCTTAAGCCACTGAGTAAATCCCCAGCTCCCCACCTGTACTTTCTAATTTCTTTAGCTGCCTTTTTACCCAAACCAGTCTTTTTTTTCTTGCCTACCAAATCTATTTCCTCATTGTTTATATTAGTTTAACTAAAGAAATTTATGCAAGAGGTGAAGGGAATGCGTGTGCCATGTTTTCAAGACTGGGAAATGTAGAATTAGAGCAGAACACCCAAACTCCACTGGGTAGAAGAGGAATTTTTAAAAAGAACAATGAGCAAATTGGTCTGAAAGCAGCATAAGATTTCAAAAACATCTGTTTCTCTAAGCCAGCCAGGTCTGGCCAACTCAGGCTGCTCCAGCCAGCAGCTACTGGGCATCCAACAGCCAGCTAAGGAAATGAGATCTGCAAACAGCAGCCGTCTTTTCATACTCCAGTAACTCTGAGTGCTGGGCAAGCCAAGGTCTTTAAAAAGGCAAAACAGAATGTTTTGTATAAAGAAGTGGTTATGGACCTATGGCATGCATGCCAAAGCAGACTGTTTGTTATCACTGAAAGCACTAAAAGGTTCACCATCACGGTACGAAGTATTTGACCAAGGCAGATTTTGTCTCTATTTTCAAGAAGATGCGAGTAGCTGAGGCAATCTTTCAGATTGTATAGTCCCATAGTGTCCTCATGACCAGATTGTCTTCATATGACTCAGAGGTCCATGAGATTCAGTGAAGTCATTAGGGAGCCCATCACCAAAGTACTAATGAGCAGTCAAGTTAAGGCCAGAAGTCCCACTTTCTCCTGAAGTGGAAAGAGAACCAAAGTTCATACCACGTCCCCAGTATACTCACTAAAGACCATCCTTGTCTGTCTTTGTGAAAAGTGTTGTAATTGAGAGTTGCTAGAGAGAACACATCAAGAGTCCTCCTTCTCTACCACTGCTAACAATGTATATTACCACTAATTTTGAAGTACTTTAAAAATATTCTCTAATAGCCAGGTATGGTGGTGCAAGCCTATAATCCTAGCACTTACTAGGCTGAGGCAGGAGGATTGGTGTAAGTTCAAGGCCAGCCTGAACTACACAGTGAAAATTAGTCTCAAAAAAATATTCTTTAATAGAATGCAAAAAGAGCATAATAATACAATCTGGCACCAGACAGACCTGGGTTTAAGTAAAGTCTCAGATAATTACTATTTCAACAGACCTTAAGGAAGTTATTTCATCTCTGTATCTCAGTCTCCAAATCTCTAAAATGGGATGTTCACCAGGCTCCTGACTGAATTAAATAAGATAATGTATTCAAAGCATCTAATTAAGGTCTGTTTAGAAATGGTAGCATCTGTTTAGTGATTGGCACTAAATTAGAGCAGGCACTTAACTGGTACTGTTGAATGAGTGGGTGGTAGTTCCATAGGGAAAAGGAAGACAAGGTTATAAAATATGCATACTCACACATGGGAGACTACATGATACATAAAAATATGTGAGGCTCTGAATCAGAGACCTGGGGGACCACAGGCAAGACATGACAGCTTCTCTAAACTCCTTGTTCCACATCTGTAAAATCTGGGATAGTACCACTTCTCCTGAAAGACAATTACAAAATTTGGAAGCTACAAAATCATCAGCCCAATATTAGGTACCACAGTAGGTGTTCAGTAAAGGTCACTGCTGAGAAGAGCACAAGCTCTAACGTCAGGGTACAGGCTCTGACTCTCAGCTCTACCAATCCCTGGCCCTGTGTCCATGCAGAAGACAGCTTCGCTACACTTCAGTTTCTTTATCCATATGACACAGATAACAAGCTCTACCTTAGAAGGTTGTTCTGAGGGCTCAGTGAGTTAATATATAAACATGCTCAACACACAGTAACTACTATGCAAACATTAGCTCTGTTATTTAGGTAGTATTTATTATTTAATAAAATAATATGTAATATTTAATATTAAGAGACTTAAACTGCCAGCATCACATTCTTTATACTCTGATCATTTTATACAGGAACTGGTAGCAAAGAGCCAGACTCTAGTCCTAGACTGCAGAGAGACTCAGAAACAAAGCAATAGAGTTCTTTATAGTTCTAAATTTTCAAACCTCCCTCAGCAGGCCACCAGAGACAGCCATGCATTTTTCAGTTGCTGACGAAGCTGATTAGAAAAGCCTCTGTCTTTTCCTTCACAAGGCTCAAAAGCAATGATCCACTTACATTTTTAATTATTCAGATTCTATGGCAGTGGTTCTCCAAAGAGGTTGATATTGGCTTTTATGGGACATTTGGTAATTTATGGAGACAGTTTTGGTTGTCATAACTGAGGAAACACTACCAGCATTTAGTGACTAGAGGTGAGGGATGCTGCTAAACATCCTGCAATATACAGGATAAACTCCTGTAACAGAAAAATTGGTGTCAGCAGTGTTGAGACTATGAAACTCTGCCCCACAGAAAAGCTGCTTATAATGAAGCATATGTTGGGGGTGCGGATGCAAAAGATATGCAATGTTATCTATATAAAGTGAGCCACACACCACGACATGTGCATGTCTGAAGAACTGACTAGGAAATAACATGATTTCAAATGACAGAGTACCTGGATTACCAGTGGAATTTTTAAAAAATTCTTTGTGTATTATTACTATGTTTATGGACAAGAGAAAGAGAGCTAGAATGCAGTGGAGGCAAGAATGACCCCAAATTACATTGCTCAGTTCTGATTACTCAGATGTCTATGACAGTCAGTACTGTGACATACTCTAGGCCTATGCTACACAATGAATACTCTGCTCCAGTCTCAGACTAAAAAAATGAGTAAGGTGAGAGAGGAAAAATAGTACAGTCTAAACTGTTCTTCATTGGGTCGGTCAAATTAGAGTGAGGTCTCCTATCGTGGATCTTTCAGTTGGCAAAAAAAATCAAAACACAACAAATCATTTAATTCAATAATGAGAATGAAAACTATGAAATTAAAAATCAATATAGCACCATGAGGGACAGAAACCTGACTAGACTGGGAGTGGGGAGTACCATATGTGTCGCCAAAGGGACACATGAGTGAGATAGAAAAGATGCACTGAAGTTACCTGTACTGACCCAGAGATGCATGAAGAATTTCCCTCATATGGAAATTTGCAAATGGCATGTGGAAAAGGTTGCCTGGTGAGTTGAGGATCTGAAACCCGGTAGTAGGGCCAGACCATGAGGGGCCTCAAGGTCTTTGGAATGCTAGTCATTCCTTCTAAGAATAACAGAAAACCACTAAGGAGGCCAGAAAAAAAAAAAAACATTTAAACCCTTCAGTTGTACACACAGTTCCTCTTGCCTATCACACAACAACTCAGTATGGCCTCCAAATGAAATGTAGGCCAAGAGGATACTGCAAAAAGGAAAGAAGGCAAAGAGGAGGGGAGGGTCAGGAGAAGGGAAAGTAAAAGTGATTAAGATGTAATACATCCATGTACCAACTCCCCATCATAATTATTATGTATAACAAACATACCAATTTAAAACAAGGACAGAAATGGTTTCACTCCACATCTAGGACCAGCAAGTTCTATGCCCCATGCCTTCTTTGGGTTAGGGAAAGTAAGCCCCTGGGATGAAAGAGCAACAGTTGATGCCAGAGCCCTCTTCAAGAGCCACAGACCTCAGCAGCACCCTATAAGCAGTCCGTCATCTTTGAGTTGAGCCACAGAAGATGGTCCGGTGGCCACCAGAGCTCTGTCCATCTCCTCACCTAATGGAAGGTATATGCATCCAGGCCTACTTGCTGGGTCAAAAACCATTAAGCTTCTTGCACCACAAAGGGGCCCAGCTAATGTCTTAGGGACACTGACCCAGGCTCATGTGGGACTTAGGGGCATTTTTTCAAAGGACTCCAAGAAAAACTCCAGTTGACCATTAGAAGATTCAAATCAGTATCTGCGATATATCAGGAAATGTGAAAGGAGGGAGGAAGTTAAATGGATTGAACAAAGAATCAGGATCAGCTACAAAGGAATATTTTATACAATATTCAACATTTGCTTAAGAAGGCAGAGACCCAGATAAACTAGGAGGCCAAGAAGGAAGAAGCACCAAAGAGGCACAGAGTATACCAAACATGGCCCTTAGCCACATCTGAAGGGAGACAACAACAATGTCAGAGCTGGAAGGAACCCTAGAGGTGGGGCCAGTGATGCAATACTGGCACTGAGAACACGTTTTCAAGCCAGATGTGGCTATCAGAACACCTGCTCTGTCACTTACTGGCTCTGGGCTTGGGCAAATTACCCACTTTCAGAGGATCTACTTCCTCAAGGTGGAACTGTCATGCCAATGAATTGATAAAGGATATACAGTGATCAGCAACAGGCCTGACACAGGAGAATAATTCACAGATTCCTTATAGACGAGATGAAAAAGAACCTAAGGGAAGGCCAGAGAGGGAAGTGCCACTCAAGATAACCTTCGCAGCCAGAAGACAACAGGATAGGGGGTCAAACACTTGGAATTCAATAGAGAACCTAACAGGCAGAAGGCCCTCCCTTCAAGGAGCTGATAGTCCGGTGGAAAGAAAAAAATGCAGCCTAGGAACAAGGAAACACAGCATGTTAGGCAAGGGAAAGAGGAGAAAGAATGGCATGCAGGGTGCAGTCTGTGTGCTTTATTCAAAGGGCAGGAGAAGAGGAAGTAGCTGGAAGGCCTCTCAGGCTATGTCATAGCTAAGCAAGCAGTCATGAGGTAGAAGCCCGAGGGACAAAAGTGGCCACCACAGAGACTCTGGAATGTCCTAGTGAGTGCCCTAGACAGCCTGAGAAGGTAGAGCACAGCAAGCAAGTGGCCCAGCAGCAGTAGTGAGAAGAGGCAGCAGTACCCTGCTCACACATGGCCTTGCTGGTCACTGCAAAGACTCAGACTTTAACTCAAGTGAAATGAGGGACTGCTATGAGATCTAGCTAGAAGACACAGCAGGGGTCATAAGCAGAAGGCTATGGCTATGATTACAGGTGAGAGGTGGCTTTGGAGCTATCTCTTTGCCTCAGGTCAGTGGGGACTCTCAGCTTAGATCACAGTGACCCTTAGCAACTAGCCTTCCCTCCTTTCCTGAGAGCTTCCTGTAATTCCTCACCTGCACCAATCCACAAAGCAAAAATGTAACAATTTGTGAGAGCACTAACTTATCCTCATTGGCACAGAGGTGTCATAGCTATATAGGATATGTTCCTGTATTTATTCTTTACTGTGGTCCTATAATCCCAATTTTACAGAAAATTAAGCAAAATTCCAGAGAACTGAATTCTACCTAGAATTCAGAGAACTGAACTCTATCTAGATTCCTAAGCTAATGTGGCTTTTGATAGCATGATGTAGTGTCCTTGCTGGGGTATTCTGTCATCTGACACCTGGCAAAGAAAAGAGGCTCTGGTCTTGTGAAATGCTGAAAAGGTGGCAAATCATTAAGTGGAGTTTCTGATAAAAGAAGGCAAAAAAGCCTCAAAAGAGCCAGTCTATAATTCTACACCTTAGGTCAATTAGCCAGAGATGCCAGAAATACATTTCCTTCCCATCTGTCTTCATGATGACTGACGAAAGCAGCATGAGACACCAAGAATGCTGTGTAGAAGAAATAAAGTATTCTATCACTTCCTCACAATCTCTAATTTATGGGATGAAAAAGGCTTCTCCCAACATCTTGCTTATTGGCTGAAGGCTTCACAGCCCAAAAAGGCCCTCTGAATATGCACACTTTTTCCATTTTCTTCAATTACAAAGAGCTAAGTAGGGTCACTGTGTAGTTTTCAACTTAGAAACTAGTTCAAAGGCTGAGCTTTAGCACAACTTACTTTAAGTCAATATATTGCCAGACATCACAGTCCTGACCCAGAAAAACATGTATAAAACCCCAATCTATGGACTCACCAGAGTTACACAGTAAGGGAAGCATCTCAAAGGGACACAGATGAGGGAAGTAGATGCTTACTGTGAATTCACTACCACCCTTTAAAATGGTAGTATTTCAATTCATCTAACACACAATTATGGAGCATACACTAAACAACATATGTTCAGCACTGTTCAAGGAACTATGGAAGGAAAAATGAAGGACAGAGGAAGCTCTGCCTTTATCAGACTTCCGGGGGAATCAGGGTACACTCAAAGACCCAGGATAATAAGCAACTTGCCCAAGTCCTAAATAAAGAGATTTGAGTCTAGTTTTATCATACTCTACTTCTGCCTTCTAGAAAACTGAGTCCTGCTATAACTTCTAGGTAGCTTAGTGTTTTGTGTGGGGAAGTGTTCCATATACAAAAAAGGGGGAGGAGGTTGGAAAAACAGCTATTTTCCTTTGGTGGATAATTGAGAATTTCTGCAGAATCTTGGAAATGCACTTAGCTTGGGATCAGGAGCCTTCTATACTAGTCACAACTCACTGAGCTTGGCAAGTCACTAAGTCTCCAGGCTCTAAAAAGAGTATGTTAAATTAGTAAGAGTAGTTTAACCCTTCACGTGGGTTTATCTTGTCTAACAATTCAAACCTATTCATAGCAGCTGCCTAGAATGCTTGGGTAAGAAGGGTTCTGAAACCATATTCATTCCCAGTACAAAGAGTGGACACTGACTGGCGACGTCTGCTACGAGGTTCAAAGAGTGACTAATCTGAGGAGTCTTTTATTTTTAATAATTTGAGGTATCTAAGTAGGACTCACAGACTGGGGATGTAGTTCAGTGGCACAGTGCCTGCTTGGTGAGTACAAGGTCATGAATTCGATTCCTGGTTAAAAAAAAAGTGGAAGTAACTTTACTTTGGTGATAGAATTTCAACCTTTCTTCTTTTGTGAACATCTAAACCAACTGACACAGTTTTCCTTAAAGAAGCCTATATTCTGATATGAGACTAGAGATTATAATTAATCTTTGACTTTTACTAATCCTGTTACTATGACATAAATGTAAGAATCTAGCTGCTACTCAGACTGCTTCACTGAACAGGACATCACTTGTCACTTCTGGGACTTGAGGTAGTGTTTCCAAAGATCTCCCATTATGTGTGCATCTTGTGAAGTGACTCTATTGACCACCCTGATCCAGGACTAAGGCTCATTTCCCTATCCTAGAATCTAGTGTAGATAAGAATTGTGGCTGCTTTGACCAAAAGAGTAGGGTAGAAATGACATTCTGAGACTTCTAATCCCACAGAATAAAAAAAGCCGGGCAAGTTATCAGATTATGGTAATGTAAGGGTTGGGGAGATCTGGGTAAAGGTATGCAGAATCATCTGTACTATTTTGGCAATGTTTCAGGAAGCCTGAAATTGTCTCAACGATAAAAGCTAAATAAACTTTTTGTTTTTAAAGGAAGGTATGGAACCTTCCACTTCTTACACTACACAAAAAGGGCCCAGTCACCTTGAAGATGTCCCACATAGTACACTTACTGGCCCCATGGGGCAGAAAGATAGAGGGATAAAGAGAGGTAGGAGAAGACATCTGGCCTCCAGGTACAACAACCTGTTGTTGTTATGTTGAGATGTTACAGACTAGATTTTTTTCTTTATGAAACTGAGATAATTTCTTATCAAAATGAATCAGAAGTATAAGATTCCACTGAAATGGAAGAGCTGACAGAAATATGGTTGAACTGAACCAAATCTTCAAGGGAAGTAGGAAGATCAAACAAAGCCAATGAGAGTAGAGAGGCCCAAGCCTGGTTGGGAACACACACTAGAATAATAGCAGTTTGGCAAGGTATCCTCTGAGGGCTCCCAACAGGCAGTCTGCCCTCAGGCTCCCATCCCTCTCCCTTCTGAAGAGGCTGCTAACCCAAAAGGTTTCTTTCTCTGCTCTGAAGGTATAAGTTAACCCAACAGCAGCCAGCAGGAAAGTTTATAACTCTTACAGCAGGGTAGAAAAGGCACATACATACCCAAGCCAGCACACTGGTTGGTATCATCTACGTCCCACGCTCAGTGGATGTCACATGGAGAAGAGTTTCATCAGTCTTTCCTGCCAAGCCCTATTTAAAGTACAGAGCCTCCAATCTCTAAGAATTGGGGTGGTTTGTGACGTACCAATAGATGATTGAAACATACATCGAACTTCCACTACTGGCAAAAAATTTTAAAATTCTGGTTTGGTAAGACCTGGGTACCAACTAGGTGTTTGAGAGTTCCCTTATTCAATTTGAACCACCATCTTTCATTCCAGAGGTGCCTGATTCTCTGTTGCTAGTTATAGTTAAGGCTGATGATGAAAAAGTATGAACAGTAAATAAATATATGAAAAAATGTTCATCATCACTGGTCATTCAAGAAATGCATGTTAAAACAACACTGAGATTTCATCTCACCCCAGAAAGCATGGCTATCATCAAGAAGTCAACCCACAACAAGTGCTTACAGGGCTGTGGGGAAAAAGGAACACTTTTACACTGCTGATGGGAAAATAAATTGGTAAAACCATTCTGGAAATCAGTATGGAGATTCCTCAAAAATATTAAAACTAGAGGTTTCATTTG
Organism: Hydrochoerus hydrochaeris; assembly: GCA_004027455.1. Lineage (NCBI taxonomy): Eukaryota > Metazoa > Chordata > Mammalia > Rodentia > Hydrochaeridae > Hydrochoerus > Hydrochoerus hydrochaeris. The sequence continues at coordinate 501,322 of PVLA01000424.1, read as the reverse complement.
ACCCAGTGGTTCCCCTCCTAGGGGTCTTCCTGAAAGAGTTAAAAGCATCATAACACAGTGATATATGTTTAGAGCAGCACAATTTATAATAGTTAAATCTTGAAAACAGCCCATATCCCCAACAGATAAAGAAATGTGGTATTTATATACAACAGAGTACTATTCTGCCATAAAGGATAAACTTGAGTTGTTTTTAGGTAAATAGATGTACCTTGAGGCCATTATCTTAAGTGAAATAAATAAAACACACAAGTTTAAATATCACATTGTTTCTCTGGTATAAGAAACCCAAAGAGCAAATAAGGAGCATAATGGAAAATAGATATTGGGAAACAGGAAGAACCACCTAGTAGGAAGGGGCAAGGGAAGGAAGGGAAATAGGGAAAAAAAGAATGGAAGGCTAAATATGCAAAGAAAGCTTTTGTGAATCGAAAGGTGAAGAAGAGTTGAAAGGAGGGAAATAGAATGGGATAAAAACAACAATTAAAATGTCATGCAGAGGTATAAATTCCCTATGATGATGTGATCATTACTTATGACAAATATTTACTAACTTTTTAAAAATTAAACATAAATACACAGACTATTACCCATAAAGAAGAATGAAATTCTGACACTTTCAGGGAAATGGATGGAACTGAGGGGCATCATGTTAAAGAAAAACTTAGAAAGACAAATATCATGTTTCCTCTAGTATATGGAATACAAAAATACAAAGATAATATGAAAGTAGAAGGGATACTAATATTAGGCAAGAGGAAGTAAATAAGGGTGTAAAGAAGGGCAATAAGAGGGACAGATAAGACTGGCCTTTTCCCTCTGAAGGCCAGAGAGGACATCATCATCTGACTGCCATCAGGTCTATAATGGTTGATACATTGCATCTACTTGAGAAGTTTAGAAGTTTAAGGGAACCTTAATATAATATAATGTTATATTATATTACTTATATAATATTATATAAATATTATATATTATAATAATAATTATAATATATTATAATTATAATAATATTTAATTATAATTATAATATATTATAATTATAATATTATAATTACCTGCTTATAATATAAGGAAGGAAAGGAAGCTTGCTATCTCTTTTTTGCTCTTGTTGCCTTTTCTATCTCCTGCCACACTGAAATGTTGCCCCTGTGCTATGCCACCCTGCCTTGGAGCCAGCTAATTATGGACTCAAAACTTCCACAAACTGTGAGCTAAATAAACCTTTCTTTCCTTAATTTTGGGTGTCAGGTACTTTGTCTCAGCAATAACAGAAAAGTAACCAAGACAATATCCCTTTCCCTCATCTCAGCCATCCTGGGGTGAGTTGCCTCTGTGCTTGCTTCTGTAGCCCTGGCAGGAGCTACAGTGTAGCTGACGGTCTTGATGCACCATCCCTTCCCCTACAGCTCTGGACCACTGCTGCTGCATGAGGAGATGTGGAGGACTGCACCTGACTAGGCAAAGATCAATGAGGGACTGGGGACCACTGTTGATGTCCCCCAAGTCCCCAAATCCCAAAGAGCCATGATCAACACTCCAACCCCTCCTAGAGACTCTGCAAAAGCAGAAGATGCAATTAGAGTTCCTGCTGTTTTCACACAAACTGTCAGTGGAGCCACTGCTTCTCCGACAACTCAGCAAAGCTATTACCATCACAGATGAGGTTGTCCTATATGCCCCATGGATGCTCTGGGAGATATCTGCCTTTGCCACAGCAAGCCTGAAACATAGACCTACTCCAGATGACTGTGCCCTACAGCTACTCTGGATGACAGCCATGCAACCTCTTCAGATGGCCCTGCTCCCTTCAGTCATTACTTCAAAAGTCCCCAAATAGGTCTGAAAAATATGAGAAGCTGCACATGCATGACCCACTGTTCTCCACATATGCAGGATTCTCACACACTCCTGGGATAAGCCCCAGAGGACTCTGTCCTATGCACTACCATACTGTGCTGCAGTACAAGCCCCAGTAAAAGCCTCATTTCAGTGGTTCTATTGCCTACTCAAGATTCTTATCTTGGGTAGAGCAGGCTAAGCAGGCTGTTCTTAGAAAGACCTCTACCACTAAAGTCTGTTACCCTTGAAGAGCTCCACAGAGTGTGGAAAAAAGAACTAAGAGCAGTGGAGACTGGTGGAGATCTGTAGTGATGTGCAGATTTGCAATGACATATAGAAAACCTCATAGAGTCACTAAAAGCTACTGGAATTGCTCCAGAAAGCCACCAAAGGGGCTATGAGCCCAGGGTGTGGAGGAGCTAAGGATGTCTGGGAGCCCCCAGGAGTTGTAATGCTAAGAGCTGAAGAGGCACAGGCATTCAAAGCTCAGAGCTATAATACTAAGGGCTGAGGTGTGGCACACTCTTGGCCCCAGGGAGATCACATGAAGCCAAAGAACTTCCTTGTTAACTCAGAAAATCAAGAGAAATAAATCATTGTTGTTCTAAGCCACTAAAATTTGGGGTGATATGTTATACAAGACAAAACTGAAACACAACTTTGCTGAATTTCAGCTTCTAACATGGGACTGATGCTACAAAATTGTGACAATTATGTTAGGCTAATTCTAAACACTGTGCTCAAGAAACACTAGTTGTAGTAATTAGTATTATAAACTGTCCAGGATATCCTTGACATAACCTCCAGGTGTACCCTCTGGAAAGCCTTACTCTCACAAGCATCTGTTGTTTCCAATCACATGGTTACCCAACACAAATGGAAGCATTCCGTTTTGTTTATGTGGCTACAATATCTGAAAAGTGAACTCTGTGTCACAAACGATGACCAAAGAAGGTTCTGCCATCTTCTTCATCTACCAACTCCTGCACTTTAGTAAGCCCTTAGTAATTATCAGACATCATAATGAAAGGCTGAAGGACATCCTTTTTTAAAAAAAGAAATCATTTCCACCTGTGTAACCATTAACAGAAACTATTATAAACTTGAACTTTAGCAGGGAGAAATTTGTAGCAGATGAACTTAAAATCATCCTTCTAAAGAGGAAAAAATTTAAATTTCTAAACAGAGCTCAAATACACCAATTGAGAATACATGATTCTGACTGGAGATCCCCAAATAATCCCAAGAACAAGGAATAAAATTATTCCCCCAAAGGCTTCATTCTTTAGGGAGCCTACATCCCTAAAGAGACCTAGTCAAAAATTTGGACCCCCAGATGAGAGAAAAATCTGTCATCTGATATCACCTGCTATGTGTGGATGCAGAATGGGACCAGACATTTATTTTTTATTTCATTTTTTGTCTTCTTGAGACAGGGTCTCACTATGCAGTTTAGGCTGGTCTTGAGCTCACTTTGTAGCCCAGGCTGGTCTCAAACTGGCTCTGGACCAGACATTTAATAACTCATAAACTAATGGTTATATCTGTAGGAAAGAATGCTGAACAGCTTTCAATTGCCTTTGTGAAATCAATCATTTTGTTGAAGGCTTGGTTACTGATGTGCTTTGGGGAAATGACTGAATTATGAGTGCTAACCTTATGAACGAGTTAACCCATGGAAGAACATAGCTGAATGGGCCTATTGAGAGGTGTAGCCCAGGAAGGGAGGGGGTTTGGGAATGTGACTTCAGGTATAGTGATATCTTGGTATTCAACTGATTCTGGGAATCATGATGAGTACAGACAACAGTAAGTACTACGCAAACTGTTTTGGCTGGAGAAGGCAGCAAGTCACAGGCAACTGACACACAATAGCTTGTGCATCAGGTAGCAAATTAATGAGGAGTAATGGGAAAATTTTTCATGTCAAAATGCACTGATTGCCAAACATTGTGTTTCAAAGCAACTAACTACTGTATCTTTTCCCTGGCCAGTTCCAATCTCTCTGTGTTGCTCTTTGCTTCCTGGCTGCCATAAGGTGAGCACTATGATGTTTCTGCCTCATCATAGGCCTAAAAGCAGTGGAGTCAGCCAACCACGGACAGAAACCTCTGAAACTCTGAGCTAAAATAAACTCTTCTGCCTTTAAGTTGATTTTCTCAGGGATTTGGTCATAGCAATGAAACACTAATAACACAAACTATCAGAATTCTAATCCAGAATGTGTTGCTTCTAGTTGAGTGAGCCTGTGTTAATCATTATTCCTTAGTTACTTCACTATAAAATGGGAATAAGCTCATAGGATTGTTGCAAGGATTAAATATTTATATATATAAGGTTCTTTCTAGAGCATTAGCAAAAAAATATGTACTCAATATATCAGCCATTTTAAAAAGCACAAAGAACTATGATAGAGCAGTTATTGTGCAAACTCAGGGTTATAAAACAGTCACTAAGACATCTAGCATAGTGCCTCTTGAGATATTTTATTTTTAATCCTTCACTTTTTGTAAAAGGCAAGATTACATGCTTGAACGTCACAGGAATGTCAAACTGCTCTACAAGTTTCTATACTTTTCATCATCCAGCAACAAACAGTTTGTGGACTGGCATTTTTCTCAAGACTGAACAAGTGGCACTGTTCTAGCACACAAGAAAGACTCAGAAGATGATTAAAAACTCAAGTAGCAGGTTAAATTATGAAACATTTAGTAAAGAAAACGAGCCCCAGTAACAGGGCAAGAGAATGACTTAAGGGTCAACAAGTTGACAATAAAATAACCCCAACAAGTGAAAGGTGAAATGTAAAACTGCCTGCTAAATCAGGGCAGTATTCCAACCCCTGCCCAATGTTGTAGGGGGTGGCCCCCTGCGAACCTGCTGGCCAGGAAGTCATCAATCCCAGAGATGACAGGATGAAAGAACTGACTTGGGTCTCTTGAGTGGAAAGCCCCTTGCAGCCATCACCACTAATATTAACCACAAGCCAAACTGTTTCTTCTCTGCCAAAGAAACCATATAAACATTTTCTTTGGTGACATGGGGCTAAACACACACACACATACACACACACACATACCCCTACATATTCACAGACACCCACCTGTGGTCTTAGGAGGCTCCTGAGGTGCACCTTGCCAGCCATACTGTGGGTATCCTTGGTAGGGGTACCCCTGAGGAGGTGGGTAGGGTCCCCCCACAGGCCCCATTGCTGGTTGTGGATAAGGTGGGTATGGGGCTGTTGGGCCTGGGCCCGGATATGGTGGAGGATGCTCTGGGTTCATCACAGACCTGCAAAGGGCATACACAAGAGACAAAAGGAATGAAAATTATTTGCATTTAACATGTTCACAATTATTTGCATTTAACATGTTCATACATGCAAGACTGTCCCATTGAGTGGCTCATACCATTGGTGATACATGCCTAAGTGTCCCACTGGACAGCCTGTACCACACAAATGGGATTGTCCCATAGCACCTAATACAACAGTCTTACATGTATCAATGGTGGTTCAAACCGGTGGGAATATGTTAACTTATGGTAATCATTAAGAAAAAGATTTCCAGCCCATGAGATCATTTATGAAATACCAGTGTTGGGGGGAAGAAGTAAGTTATATCATGTACAGGTACAAATTTTCTATGAATGGGATCATTTTAAAAAATGCCTTCAGAAACATGTCTTAAGAGTTCTGTAATCTCCAGCTCTGTTCATTTTTTTTTTCTTATCACCACAACTGGCAATTATCCTATGCATCAGCTTATTTGCCTGTTGTCTGTCTCTTCTATTAACCAGTTTTGAATCACCATCCTATCCCTAGAGCCTTGCATTGTGCCTGCACAAGGCAGGCCCGTAAGTAGACATGAATGAATAACAAGATACTTTGCTTTTTAAATTCCCTGCAATTCCATAAATGTGACTGGAGAGCTTTAAGATGACAGTCTAATAGTACTAACCATGAATCTGATCAATCAAAATTGACCCAGTACTAGAAACCCTCCAATAAACTGGGATGGGTCATAGCACAAACTTCTGACAAGGAACACTACTAGCTGTGACATGCACACCTACACACATGCACACTTACACACCTACACTTTCACACACATGCACACCTACACTTTCACAGACATCCACTTGTGGCCAATCAAATCTGTAACCACTGCCTTGGGAACCAGGGTGATCCAGTTGCTCTCCCTAGATTCACTTCTCTGAGTGGCTGGGCAAATCTCCCTCTGGAATATGCTAAGTGTTTCCTTCAACCATCCAGGCTTCCAATACTCTGCAGGACTCAGTGGAAACCCTCACTTGTGTTTACAGCGGGTCCAGTCCTCAGCAGTTTGCTTCTGTGAGGAAGGCTATGCTTTCCAGTCCCTGCCTGTTAACCATTTTCTTGACTGGCCTTGAGGATGAGGGCCAGCATCTTGTTTCCACCTCTTCTGTCATCTCCACTGTGATTGCCAGATTAAAAGCAAATAAACCATCCTGGGGAATATAAAGTATACACTCTACATATGATTCACTCAACCTGATGTCTGTCATACTGCTGCCATACATGTGTCTTGATATTTAACATTTTACCAATTTCAATGTCTTCTATCCCCAGCTAAATAGTAAAAGTCTCACACTCATATAATTTCACTATTCTTTTTCATAGCACACAATCACTAAATTCTTAAGTGACTTTATATGAAAGAATAGTCATAAAGTGAAAATTAATGGTGGAATTTGTGGGATGCCCACAAACATCCATATTCTCTCTTCCTAACAGTAGTCAGATTTCCAGGTAGGTATGCATTCATTCTTCCTGGGGCTCACATGCTTCATCATACCCTAGCTCTAGGGCAAACCCTGTCTGTATCAACCACTCCAGGTCACAACCTCTCCTTTTCCATTATGACTAATTCAAGGAATCAGGACTCAGCCAAACACAAGCAGCATCCCCTGACCACTAGGATTGGTTGTGAAATGGTTCAATCAGTAAAAAACTCTCCTAACACTCCTATCTTCCTTTCCTCTTAAAACAGGTACACACAATGTCTAGAAAAGACATGGTCCACAAAATTGCTGACAATCAATCTATAGCCCTGTCAGCCTTAAGATGAAGTGGGCACTTCAGAAAGGCACAGTAGAAAGAAGCAAAGAAATGGGATTCCAGATCATTTTTTAATTGCTCATAAATCAAAGACTGAAGTCCAGCCTAACCCAATCTACTTTTATAAAGTTTCCAGTTGTGGGAACCAATGGCAAGGTAGGTTAATGAGCCCTTATGAGTAACAATCAAACATGCACTTACGTAGTACTGACTCAGTGCCCTGACATTAGGCTACAAAGTGGGGAAGAGGTATCAGATAAGGCTCAAATCCTTCCCTTGAGCAAGTGGTTGAGAAGATAACCAAAAGGATTATGATTTTTAGTAAAGGAGGTGAATAGACTGTCTTAAAAACAGTAAGAGACAATGGGATGAAGAGAATCCCTTAGGGAAGAGATTAAAGATTAAAAGTTTGTATTATGGACTCAGGATAGTTTTAGAGTCTCTCTTTTCACCACAGATGCATTCTGGCCCCCATTTTTAAGACTCTTATTTTTAAAAGGGACTAAAAAAAAAAAAACTAGACTTCTTTTCCTTCTCTGATCTCTACTATGTACCAACGCGGCACTACACCCTGATCACGGAAACCTTTCCCATTTCCCTAATCAAAGTTTCATGGTGACTAAAACTACTATCATCACCTGAATCAGCATAGGTAAATGTTGGCCATATCTTCATTTCTTCTGTCCTCTGTAAAAAAACCTAGTGAGCCCTGATTAACACAGGTATCAGTCTCATTAACCTTCCATCTAACCATTTCATTATTTACTTTTAAATCATGGAAGTAAAACTCGGCCCTTGTAACTACTCTGTCATGAAAATCATGTTGGTGACCTAATTTCTTTAAAAATGTAGTTTAACTTGTTTAGTTTAATAAGTCTTTGTAGTAATGATCATTCTCATTCTGCACAAATTCTGGACCTACGTTTCTCTAAAGACAATGTTCTAAGAACAGCAAGCAGTGAGTAGAAAAAAGAATGAAAGGTTTAGAATCAGGACATCAGGCCTCTATGTTTCACAACTTTTTTTTTCTTTTCTTGAAGCAAGGACTCAGTAGGTAGCCTAGCCTAGGTCTGAACTCCTGATCCTCCTGCCTCACCTTCCTGATTGCTGGGATTATGAGTATGCCAACACACTGAGCTGCCTGACTTTTCTTGATCCACGTTTGCATCTATTTCTTACTATTCTGTGTAGTTCTCTCCCTGGAAACTCTCTTTCAAGGGTGTATGTCCTTCTCTTCAATCACACCTCCCCATTATTTTTATTAGGTGCTTTTTCCCTGGTGTCTGAGGACTTGAGTAACATCTAGACCTCATCCGCTGTTCACAGTGGCACTTATAAAAAGGATAAACCCCAAAGGTGCTCCAGCCACCATGACCCCCATGACATATATGCCTTTCTTGCATTTCCAAGACTGTCATCTTAGAGGAATAACGACCTGGTTCTATTTTCAGTTTTTTCTAAGCAGGAAAAAGTCCCAGTAAATGAACAGCAAAAGTCGCAGAAAAAGGCATCTGAGCTGAATCAAAGATCTTAGGGCTAGTATTTGAAAAGCGGAACTTCACCCAGTGTGAATCAATTACTCCCAAGCTAGTAAAGAGGCAAATCAAAGTACAAAAGATTACTTAATACTGATGCAGTATAGTGCAAACTACATAACAAAACCAAAGTACAAACAAATTTTAAATTTAAGGTATGATACTGAACTTTGTAACATGAGCATTTTCCCTTATAAATTAGGTCAGGCAAAAAGCAAACCCTACTATACTGGAACATTACATTAAAGAATGAATATAAACAGTGGAGAATGTAGCATTAAAGACAAATCAAAGCTTTGAAAGGAACAGCTCAAATATCACAGCAGCCCAGAGTCATTAATAGACTACTGAACACTGCTACCCCACGATTCCATTCAAAACATGCTCAAAGTCACAGGATTAGCAGTCATTCAACCATACAATGAGAAGCAGCATCTATTCTTTGTGAAAGCAGTTCATGGAGATAAAACACTATAAAAGACCTCATCGAAGCAGAGATCCAGGAAATAAAAAAATAATAACTTGGAAAAATTGTTAAATTACAATCTACCTAGTAGACAGAATAGAATTGATTCTGATGGCAGTAAAATGGAAATTTTCCTGTGGAAAAATAAAATTTCAAAAACTTACCTATATTAATACTTGGGAGAATACCAAAGAAATGATTCATCCAATCACCCAAAGTAAAGCCACTGTGTGCAGAATTTCTAATGAACTTTTTATTGCTTCATACATAAATGAATGAGTAACAATCATCAGACATTGGAGGAAAGCCTCCAACATAAAAGACAAAAATAAAACAGGAAAAAAATCCTACATGTCCAGTTGGTGTGCACTGTGCTGCATGCCTGTAATCCCAATACTTGGGAAGCTAAGGTAGTAGGACTGCCACAAGTTTGAGGCCAGCCCAGTCAGAATGAGCTCAAATAGCTGTCCCTTTCAACTTACTCTTTCACTCACACAGTGAAGTCAACGCCAGTCTGAACTGCATAGCAAGACCATATCTAAAACAAACAAACCCACATATACAAAAAGTTTTTAAAAACTTAAATTATGGTGTTATGGTAACATTCATTTAATAGCTGTATGGATTTTTTTTTTTGCATACCACCTGTGTGTGTAGCGAGACGCATTAAATCCAAGACCTCATTCCTGTACACAACAAATGGTCTATCACTGAGCTGTGCTCCCACCTCTTGTTTTAAATGTATGCTTTGAAGTACAATGTAATATTACACAAGAAAACCTTTAAAGCAGCCAGGTTCAGCACCAACTGTAATTCCTGCTACTAGGGAGGCTGAGGCAGAAGGACTTCCAAGTTTGAGGCCAGCCTGCGCAATTTAGCAAGACCCTGCCTCAAAAACCAACCAATCAACAAAACCAACACACACACACACACATTAAAGGGGGGGGGGGCTAGAGATGTAGCACAGTATGAGGCCCAAGGTTCAATCTTCAGTACCACCAAACAAATTTTAGAGCTATATAGTCACCTTGATCCAAACTTCCTTTAAAACAAATCCTGATAGATTAATATAACAGAAAAGAGTCCTAAAGCAAGCCCATACAGTGTAATCATCTAATTTAACAGAAATCCATCACTGTAGTTCAGAAAACTAAAAGGTAGTATTTAAAAAAAATAGTCTGGATTAGTTGGATATCCTAAATCCCTACCCTTATAATACACACACATGAAAATCCACAAAGTATGGCATACTATAAATAAAAGCTAAAAATCAAGCTTTAGAAAAATGCACATCATATATCTATGACTTTGGCAGAATTTACCTTATAACCCCAGAACTCTACTTTTAGGTATATATTTTTCACTTAATTACAGGGATATGTTCTGAGAAATGTATCTTTAGAAGATTTCATTGAGTACAAACATCACAGAATACATTTACTCAAACTAAGATAGTACCAGGTCACTAGACAATGTAGTCTATGGGACCACTGCAGTCTTATGCAGTGAGCTGTGGATCATAGTGCATTCAGCACAGGACTATATACTGAAGGGAAGTGAGAGCACAGATCTCCCAAATGACATAAATGAGACTGTTTAAAGTAGCTGAAATTATAATAGCCCTAAGTAGGAAACCATCCAAATGGTCACCAACAGCAGGACAGATAAATTATATTTATACAGTAGAAAACTACCCAGCAACAATAAATAAACTACTACTACATGCAACAACATGGATGAATCCTAAGCAAAGATAAGCAAAAGAAACCAAATTCAAGAGCAGGGCATGGTAGTGCATGCCTGCAATCTCAGTGCTTGGGAGGCTGAGCCAGGAGGACTGTTGCAAGTTCAAGACCAGCCTAAATTACATAGAGAGAATCTGTCTCAAAAATAAAACAAAACAAACAACAAAACTCAACTAACTTTTTTTATGGAAAAAAAGTAAAGCAAAATTTCATAACAAAGTAATAAGAGAATAACAATAGCTAATACATTACATATTGTTATCGTGAAAATGGTTACTAGGGGAACAAGATATGGGCATAAAAATTTCTCCAATTGATATTAGCACAAACCTTTCTTTTTAATGAGACACTAATATTACAACTGACTTGCATTTTCCCCCTTTACCCTACTGACCCCCCTTTTACCCATCCTAGTTCCTTTTTCCTTTTGAACAATTTCTTCCCATTTTACAATATCTACTGTACATTTTAGACCTTATTTACTCTTTCAGTTTCTCACACCAGGGACACAATATGATGTTTACACATGTACGACTGATTTATCTCTTATGAGTATGGTCTCAAATAGCATTCATTTTTATGTAAAAGGTGCAAATTTATTTTCTTTATGGCGGAGTAGTATTCTATTGCATATAAAAAAAACCCCACATCTTTTTATTCATTCCTTGTTGATGGGCATTTGGGTTGTTTCCAAGATTTAACTATTATAAATTGTGCTGCTATAAACATGGGTGCACATATATCACTGTGCTATGATTTTTTAACGCTTCTGGGAAGATCGAAGGGAAATAACAGGGTGAAATGGGACCTCTAATCTTAGTTTTTTTGAGGAATCATCACACTGATTTCTACAGTGGTTGCACCAATCTACATTCCCACCAATAGTGAAGAAGGGTTCCTTTTCCCCAAAGCCCCTCCAGGATTTGTTACGGGTTGATTTCTTGATGACAGCTATTGTTTCTGGGGTGAGATAGAATCTCAGTGTTGTTTTAACTTGCATTTCTTGAATGACCAGTGATGTTGAATGTTTTTTCATATATTTATTTGCCATTTTTCCTCATCTAAGAAGTGTGTATTCATCTCAGATGCCCAGTTTTTGACTGCGTCTTTGAATTGTGGGGGGGTCTGACTTTCAATTCTTTACATGTCCTTCATCTGAGCGACAATTAGTTAAAATTTTTTCCCATTCTGTGGGTTGTCCTTTCACTGTGTTGTTCACAGATTTCTTTTGCTGTGCAAAACCTTTTTAATACAATGAAATTCCAGTTGTTGATTCTTTAAAGTATTTACTCTGCAGTCTGGGATTTGTTCATGAACTCTCCACCTGCAGCTATGTCTTCGAGATTTCTACCTACTTTTTCTTCCAGATTTATTCTGTTTTAATATTTAGATCTTTGACTCACTTTAACTTTAGTTTAATGCATAGTGATTGACATGGGTCTAGTTTTAGTTTTTGGCATGCAGAGAGCCAGTTTTCACAGCACCATTTATTAAAGAGGCCTTCTTCCAGTGAACATGTTTGGCCACTTTGTTAAAGATAAGGTGGCTGAGTGTGTTTGTAGTTGTGTCTGCATCTCCTAATCTGTTCCATTGGCTCTCAGCTTTGTTTTTTGGTCAGGTCCATGATGATTTTATCATGGTAACTTTGCAGGATAATTTCAAGTCAGGGATTGCGATGCCTCCTGCCTTGCCTTTGTTGTCTAGGATTGCCTTTGCTATTCTATTTTTTTTTTTTTTCAACCAGGGATCAAACTTGCTTACCAGGCAAGTGCTTGAGCCACTGAGCTAAATCCCTGGCCCCTTATTCTAGGTCTCTTCTGGTTTCAAATGAATTTTAGGAATATTTTCTCTAGCTTTGTGAGGTATGCTAATAGTATTTTTACTGGGATTGCATTAAATTTGTGTAACAGTTTTGGAAGTGTGGTCATTTTCACTCACAAATATCTTTCCATTTTCTGATATCTGCTTCAATCTCCTTTTGCAGAGTACTATAATTTTTAATATATAAGTATTTATTTCTTTTATTAGACTGCTTCCTAAGTATTTCATTTTTTTGGATGCTATTGTGAAGGGTGTGGCTTTCCTATTTTCTCTTTCAGTGTGTTTGTTGTGTACAGAAAAGCTACAAACTTAGAGAGTTGTAAGGGCCAGGGATTTAGCTCAGCGGTATAAACACCTGCCTTGCAAGTGCAAGGTCGTGAGTTCGATCACTGGTACCAAAAAAAAATTTTTTTTTCACTCTAACCTGTAAAGTAATAGCAAACAATAAGTACTGAACCCAGGGTCTTTGCACCTGAACTACATCCCCAGGCTTTTTTTTTTTTTAATTGTGACACTGTCTCAAGTTGTCCTGGCTGGACTCAAACTTGCAATCCTCCTGCCTCAGGCTCCCAGAGTTCTGGGATTACAGGTGTGTGCTACCACAGTTAACAATGAAAAAACATTTATAGTGGTTTTCTCTGGGTAGTGAAATTATGGACAATTTTTACTATTTACACCCATCTATGTTTCTGAAATTTTCAATAGGAGAATCCATGTATGGGGAGGGGAGCAGTTGTCTAACACTTTCTGTTATTTTTATGCTGCCATCACTTTTTTAATGGCTAGATTGTTTCCTTAGATTTATCCATTTCCCATACACCAATTTTTATTACTATTTCTAATCTTCTCTTGCTAATATAGTCTATATCTACTTTTTGCTGTGATTTTTTTAGTAGCTGTTGCTCTTTTTCACAAGAAAAGTCTTTAAAATGTTTTCTTTCTGTTTCAAACCAAGAGATCACTTGGCTGGGTACTATGGGTGAAACAAAATCAGCTTATTTTGGTTACACACAGATTTCCTACTATGGACCAACCCTTCTTACCATCAAAGCATGAAGTTGTGCATATCCCTCTATCCTTAAATACCTGGCTCAGTAACTTACAGATGTTTTTAATAACAAACATCTATCTTTAGCCAATGGGAAGAGGACCAAAAGATGAGGAGAGGAGAACAGCAGGGTAAATAAAAGTTAAAATGTGTTATGCACATATGTACTGTGAACATGTACTAATAAAAGTTTTGTAAAAATTTTAACAAGCTTCTGCTGGGTTGAACCACTGGTGGTACATACATGACTGCCCCTTCAAGCAGCTTGTACCACTGATGGTACAAATGGATCTAATCATGTTTATTGGTCTTTTTACTAAAAAAATTAGTGGTTCAAGCCACCTGGAAATGAGACATAGGCATTATGGCCTTGTTGTGAATGTGTTAAAAAACCTAGAGCCCTAAAATGGCCTCTTTTAGATGGTCTTTATATAGGGCCTTTATAAATAGATTGTTTTATACTGTAGGGTCCTCAATTTTTCTTGAATCTCAGACTTATAATTTTGAATATGGGGGTTAGCTTAAAAAAACTGCTTTTGAATTACTTTGTGCTACCATATCATCCATATCTGGTTTACAGTTTTCATTAAATTTTAGCATTGATATACTAGTTTATTCCATTAACACATCATTTACTCATTTCATGAAAATTTCCAGGAACATTGACTATATATTAGCATTAGTGGTTCCAGATACTACTGGAACAAGGATTAGCAAGAGACAGTCTCCATTCAGATTATCAAGAGAGATGTACAGTAACATCAGCAATCACAAAACCAAGTTGAGACAGAAGCACAGTCCTGTGAGCTCAAAAAGTAAACAAGTGACTAGTTGGGGAAGGTAGAGGCAACTTCTAGGAGAAAATGACCACACTGACAGCTATGGTAAAATTCAGATTACTTCGATCTTCATGCTTCCATCAGAAATAGCAATGTGCAAAAGTGCAGAGCATTTGTAGGATGGAACAGTATGCCATGGATGAGGTGATGGTCAGCACAGCCCCATAAGAGTGGGTTTTCAAATCACTGCAGTTTTATTTTCTAGTTATTACTTCTTTTGAAAGGATTCACATACCTTCAGCTTTATGTCAGACAACATTAGTAAACATTCATTCAACAACATTTATGAAATAACTATATGTTAAGAACAAATTTTAACATTAAACATTATTTTTGTGAAAAATATGAAAATAAAAATATTTCCCATTAGCCAGATGTGGTGGCATACATCTGTAATCTCAGCACTTGGGAGGCTGAGACAGGAAGATTGCTAGGAGTTCAAGGCTAGCCTGGGCTACACAATGAGTTCAAGGCCAGCCTAAACTAAACAGCAAGATTCTGCTTCAAAATAATTAATTAAAAAATCCCATTAATCTGTTATGTATCAGAAAAAGTGGAAAGTTCTCCAGATTTCACAGGTATGTTGAAGGTGGTTTTCATAGGTCCAGAGGCAGAGTTATACAGTGTTACTGAAACTGAGGTCCTCTGCAAAACACAGAGGACTGCCTGAACTCAGGCTCCCTTCTGCTTTCAGATTCAAGAAAGAGTCTCCAAAGGGATTTCAGCCCCTTTACTGACAGCTTGAGCAGTAAACACAGACACACAACCCAATATACTGCTGGGACCCCCTGGGCATGCCCAGTCTTACACACCACTCAGGGTCTTCAATCAGCACCTCATCAGTGGTGCTACCTAAAAGTCAGTGAAGAAGCAAAGGTTGGTCCTTCCTCAGAAAAAAGGCTGGGGCCTCTGAATTACAGTTAGTCAGTGGGACATACATGAAAGCAATGTAAGTCTGGAACTTCAAATAGTCCGCCCTCAAAGCAAGAATAGAGAGAAAAAGAGGCCCAGCAAGAGAAATATCAAAAGAAAGGGCAGCAGTGAACAGAAGGGAATGGAAAAGGGAAGAAGGCTATTAACAAAAAGTGAATTGGGGAAATAAAAGAAAAGGCTAGGACCATGAGAGAGAAGGGAAGAACTCTGCCCCCTGCCAAGTTGAGAGCACACACTAGAAAGGGACAGGCCATCCCTCCCTACAAGCCCAACCAGGCCACTTCTCAGGCCAAGTCCCCCACCAGGGTAGCCCCTAAAAGGCAGGTTCTGCCTGCCTCCTCCCAGAGCATTAGATTAGGCTTTGTGGAAAAGTCAAAATCTTGCCGGCTTAGAAAAAGGCCCCTATGGCTTACTACACTAGCAATTCAACTAAGCACACCTGGTTCCTGATGATTACCAATCCCTGATCCAGCACAAAAGCACATTCTCCTGACCCTTGCAGGGAGCTGCAGCCCAGTTAACACTGCAAGCAACTCTTAATAGACAACAGAAAATTCCACTTCACAGCACCAAGTACCACTCCTGCCTACCCAACAAACACACCACTCTAAGAGATCATATAACCTCCTGGGCAGCTCACCCTTTTCCATTTCTTCTGTTTTCATAGGATTTTTAAAGGCATAGGCTTTATGGACAACAGCTGGAAAACAGAAATGCTAGAGACAACTTCAGATTCTTGTTATAAGTAATATCCACAAAGACAGTCTTCTATGTATGGTTTTTTGAGACAGGGTCTCGCTATGTAGTTCAGGCTAGCCTCAAACTCATAGCAATCAGCCTGCCTCAGCCTCCCAAGTGCTGGGATTACAGGCACTCACCACCACACACCTGGCTCCCATCCTCTGTATGTGAAAGACAAAGGACTTAAAGCACTCGGGGGAACTGATGAGTTCTTTAAAGATGGCATCCTACCTGCTTCTGAGAAAAAATAGTTTTCTAAAAGCACATCTGCAAAGAAAGAACAATATTATCACAGTACCGATGAAGCTAGGCCCCTGAATTTAATGTAGCCTATAGCCTCACCACCACTTTTGGCAAACTTTGTATCAAAATACCAGTGATTTTTGTATTGTATTCATTTCTTTTTAGCTCCTAGAGTTTGTGGCCTTCCTAGTATTAGAAACCCATGTGAGTTTTAGGACAGGATTCAAGGGGTACTGTCCAAAGGCCTGCTACCAACATCATCCCTACCACCTAGCTACTGCTGCTTGCTCTCTATTATGAGTGGTACCTTCGGGTGAGGGCAGTATTTCCACATGTGGGGTATGTGGCATGATTTGAGAAGCATGAACAAACAACTTCATTTTAATTTTTCATATTTACCTTCTATTTGTGACAGGTGATACAGTAGTTTGCAATTTAAGACAAGGATACAATTTCTTTTTAAAATAAATTTTAGGATGTAAAAAAAAGAGCATTTCTTTAGTAGTAAAGATGGTATGGCGATAAGACAAAAATCATGCAAGTGGAACATAAATGAAGTGTAAGAAACATTTGGAATCTTTTCCCAGCTTAAACACAACCACTTCTCACTGGAATTTCTCATGTAGCCACCACCAAATAGTAAAATTGCTAGATAGGTCAACATAGTTAGCAAAGCCAGAGCTGGGCCTGGCAGTGCAGTCCTGTGATCCCAGCCCCCTAAGTTCGGGGAGGAGGGATGCAAATTCAAGCCCAGCCTGGATAACTGAGTGACTTGGCAAAATTTTCTCAAAATCAAAAATAAAAAATATCTGGGGATGGAACGCAACTATAAAGGCCCTTGGTTCAATCTTTGTACAGCCCTCCCAGAACAAAACCAGATATGAACAACAGCAACAACAACAACAACTCCCACAAAATTAGCAGGGCCAAAAGATGCAGAAACTGTAGAGAGGACAGTGTTGGGGAGGAAAGGCTGGCAGGAAGGCAGACTCCAGATTGTCCAAGAGGCTAGAGGAGGAGGATAACACCAAGCACTAGGCTTAGGACTCAAGCGCTAGGTATGCTTCTACAGATGTCCCCTTCTTCACACATAATATCCCCAAATTGATCCCCTAAAGCCCTGATACTGCAGGCTGATTGGTAAATATTCAGCAATGGAATTAAATATGGCAGGAGTCTAGCATGTTTCCCAGGTCTCCCTCTCCTTAAATACTTTTACTGTTAAACCAATTCCCTGCCTTTCTTTGAAAACCTAGTGTGTCTAAATAGTTTTCAGTTTGATGTATTTTTTTCTGGAATACTCTTGGAACTAGTTAACAATTCTTTAGCATAAATTTATCAGGGAACTACTGATAGGCATCGCTGAGTAAGGCATTACTCTCTATTAAGTAAATCCAGATAGAGTAACTCACCTCATGCTATAATTACCAACACTCCCATAAACCTCCTAATGAGAGCACCAAAAAATATATAAATCAGTCTTTGTTTGCAGCAAAGTCATACCATGGGCTTGCTGCCTAAAGACTGGATTTACACCACTTGTCTTTCACTTTAGATGTGAGGACCCAACCAGTTTCCTAGATCTGCCTTTGAGGCCTGACTCACTACAGTGGCTCCTTGACTTATACCCTGATAAACCTATCATAACTTGGAAATATTGTAAATCAAAAATGTAGTTAACCTAACCAACCGAACACCATAGCTTAGCCTCACTTACCTTCAACATGCTCAGAACATTTATTTAATTCAGAACATTTACCTACCTATTTTATGATAAAATGCTAAATATTTCATTTGTTAAATAAGTAAAAAGCCAAATGATTTTATGGGTACACATTTGAATTATCATATAGCAGAAAAACTCCATGTCAAACCACTGTAAATCAGAGATATTAACAGTTCACATGTCTCCTAAAAGCTACAAAGACAGCAGTCCAAATTCACTTCTTTTTGAAGAGTCCTTCATATACAGTGTTCAAAGTAGTACAAATCTTTTTGGTTGTGAGACTGGAGGGTTAACTCACATCAATTCCCTTGCTTCTATTCTGCTTTTTAATTGCTGGCTTCCATTGTATAGCCAAGCCAATTAGTAGCCTTACTCAAGCTGGGAAGCTTGGAAGCCTACAATACAGTACTCAGTTCAGCTTGAGAAAAACAGGAAGTCTCTTCATCTGAATTTCCCTCAGGTGAGTGACCTACACCTGGCCAAGAAGTCTAAGAGCTGGATTTCATAGCTCCATAGTCCCTGGTACTTCAAGGAGCACTTTTTGAAAGTCTACTAAACTTTGTAGCAGGTCTGGTGGCTTGACTCCTTCTTCACCCAATTTAGTGAGAATTATTATTTATTTTTGTCTCTGACAAGCTTCATGACTAACACTTTCCAGGGCTAAGACAATTTCTGATAACACTATTACTAAAAGAATGCTGGATACCAACCTAACAGCCTATGGTGTCATTGGTTCACGATAGGCACTCTGAAAGACCCAAGAACAGAGTTAAAGACTAAAAAGTACTGAACAACCTGAGCTTATTTACACATGAATACAAATATTCACTTAACCTTTGGCATGCAGATCCTGATTACAGGCTGACTCTAAGGGGAAAATAATTGCAAAAAGGCCTTAGAATTTGAATGAGACTTTTGTAAGTTTATAACTTCTACCTCAAAATACACCATTCACTCAAAAATTAAAATAGCCTGCTTTGGAGGAGCTCAAAGCTGACTTCATATAGTTTCCTCATTAATTCTCCTTGTTATCCCTGTGAAGACTTCTGGTCATTATGTGGTCGAAGGTCAAGGTATGTTTCTGTGCCAAGAAAGGTGTTCCCTGTCCATGGTTTTGAGTGACAAAGGTGACCGCTCTGAGTTTTCTGGTTGGTACACCATGCCTCCCACTTGGTTTCTTTTTCTTTTTTTGGAGGGGGGTAGCGGGGATTGACCTTGTGATTGCAAAGCAGGGGCTTATGCCACTGAGCTAATCCCGGGCCCAACCCACTTCTTTTCAACTGAGCCCAAATGAAACCATTTCCTTGCAGGCCCTGTTGTTTATCATGGCTTAGGTTTAGGGAAACACACTAACATTTTTTTCCTGACAATGAAGCCTTAACTTTTTTACCAGTGAGAAAACTTGTGTGTGTGTGGGGGGGGAATGTGAATGAAAGCAGGGAAAATTTCCAAAAACTCTTGGCCTACTTAACTGCCCTGACAGCACATAGTTACTGTGTCTGGGGGAGGAAGGGGTGGAATGTTTCCAGAGAAGTATAATTAGTTGTCCAATTCAAACATGATCAAAGAGATTTAGAAAATGGTTAACAAAAATTATTTTATATTTTTTCTTTAATTAGGTATTTTGTTTTTCTTTTCTTTTTTTTTTTTAAGATGAGCCCTTTCTATGTGGGCCATCCTATTTTTAAACTAGTGGACTTAAGTGATCCTGCCACCTTGGCTTCCTGGACTACAAACAAAAATACAAAAACAAAAACAATAAATAAAAAAAATGTGGCAAAGATATCTAATTTCCAGGGAATATTAGGAAACTTATGCAAAGCCCCTTATAAACCACTGTGAATCTTTACATCCTTTGGAACTTTTTAAAATCACCTATCTTGGAGCTTCTTGTATAGAGAATGACCACTGACCTGACTGGAAGTTCCCTTTCCCCAGGATTCTTCATTGCGGACTTGGTCTCCCCGGAGTGCTGCACTGGTTTCTACATTTTACACAAACCAGCTGCAGTCACCCTCCTAAGTTCTCAGCAATTCCCTAAACTGTCTTTTACTGTACAGAATCCCTGGAGGTCCAATTCTGTTTTCTGGAGTCAAACAAATACAGTATAAATTAATGTGAGGTTCAGCCATTTCATGTCCTCTCAGAAAACAAAACTTTTAAAGTATGAATACAAAATGGATACCTGGGTATATCTTTGGTCACAGAATATATTTCAGGGATGGAAACAACTATAAATCACCAAATCATTCCTCCTTATGTAACAAAAACATCTCTTCCTGTTTCTCAAGAAATTGAAACATGTAACCAATCTTGCCCTGCATGGGAGACTGTTCCTGTAATCCTAGCATTTAGGAAGCTGAGACAAGAAGATGGCTGCAAACTCACTATGCAGCTCGAGGCCAGCCTGGGCTACACAGTGAGTTCAAGGCCAACCTGAGCTAGTGCACATAGCAAGACTCTATCTCAAAAAACAAAAATAAAACCGAACAAAGAAAAAAATCAAGCAACACTTAAGCAGAGAAGCCCACAAACTAAGAGAAGCTGATATGACAAGGACGGGGCTAGAAATTTTTGTTTTACAATTACAATTTACCCAATGTCCCATTATTCATGTTTGGGTGCTGATTTCTCTCTCTCTTTCTCTCCCTCTTTCACTGAGCTACAACCCCAGCACTGTCTTTTAATAATTTCTTGCCATTGTATCTCCTACCACACACCTGGTATTTGAATTTCACCCTAGAGATGTCAGACACTGAAATCTCTGATAGGCAAAGTGCTGTGGAATTACAATCTCCATGAATATGGAGGGGAGCACAGCTCATAGCCAGTTACTTAATCTACTCAAATGAGATACAAGAAAAATAAGCTGCTGGGTGTGCCTTCTCACATAAGAATTTTTTTTTTTGCATAAGAAAATTTTAAAATATGTTGACATTGGCTGGTTCGTTAAGGGGTACCTGCCTGCCTGCACCGTGTGTCTGGAGTAAATACTTAATAAGTAGGTTCTAGGAATCCCATCAGACAAAGAGTTTGGGTGTTGTCACTTCTTTTTGGAGTGTCACACCAACCTCAGTGGTGACCCTCATAGTTTTTCCCCTATCCCAATCCAGCCAGTATTTTAATGACTCAAACTGGACATGGTGGCACACCTCTGTAATTCCAGCTATTCAGGAGGCCAGAGCAGAAGAATCTCAAATTCGAAGCCAGCCAGAGTAATTTTGGCATAACTGATGTCAAAATAAAATTTAAAAGGGCTGACTGGGGTATAGCCCTAGGTAGCGTTTGCCGAGTATTGTGCGAGACCCTGGATTCAGTCACTAGTAAGGGCTGGGGATGGAAGTCAATGGCTTCCCACAGCACAGTAAAACCTCAGGCCTCAGACGGGCATTCCAAGTTTTTTCTAACTGGCTCTAACATAATTCTCCAAACTCTTTTTTCTCCTCAACTACACCCAGCACTTAGTCCAATGACCAAATCGAGTTTCTGCTACAACCAGCGTAAGGCTCAAGGTCTCCAGCTCCGGAGGTTCCTCTTTCTCTCTGCCTACATACATCTCCACCCTTTAGACCGCTAGTCTCCAACAGGTCTTCTCAGATCCCAAGTCTGCGCCCGCAGGAGCGGTCAGGTTCCCTGATCCGCAACAGGGACTCTGAGGACCCGCTTCGGCGTTCCCTCCTAGTGCACCCCGGCTTGGCTCCCACCCGCAGTGGCCTCCCGTGGCCCTCCCGTCGGCGCCGCTCCAAGCACGTACAACAGCGCACCAGAACTCGCAGCCAGAGGCGGCAGTCCCCTGAGACCGGGTGCGGTGAGCCCCGCTCCCAGCCAGACGACTCGGCGATGCGCGTCCGCAGAAACAAGGAGCCCCTCAGTCCGTCGCCCGGAAGTTAGGCGGGCGGGAGAACCGCAAGGAAGCCGCGGGCATCCGGTGGGCCAGCGGCAGGCGGCAGCTCTCCCGGCGCGCCCCAGACTCCCCGGCTTCTCCCACGCCTGTGAGGAGCGCCTCAGAGGAGCGCAGGGACATGCGCCTCACCACTCCCGCGTGCCCGCTGAGTCTGGCCCGGGTCTGCCTCGCCTTACCTCTCCGCTCCTCTCTACCAATTGTCTGGATACTGGTCGAGTCGGGACTGACGGACACAGCGCAAGCCAGCACTAAAAGCGCAGCACCTGCCGCGAGTTAGTGAAGAGCAGCCGCGCTCCTGACGTCACAGCCGCCCCGAGCGCCGCGAGACGCGAGTCACCTGATTTCCCTGGCAACGCGCGCGGGGCGGGGCTACGCGCGGAGCGGTAGAGCGAGCGGGATCCGGGCGCTACCTCCCAGGCGCCGGCGCGAATGGTCCAGGGTTGTCGGCGCCGACAGGGCGCTGGGCTGGCCTCTGGGTCCCTGCTTCCGCAACGCTGCGGCTGACACCCGAGACTCCGGAAGGCGCCCCCCACGGGTTGGATCGCCTCTCTGTGACTTTAGCCCGATATCCCTTGCCACAAGCCCAGGCGCTTGGGAGAAGGGCCAGGGTCCCTGCGGGTTCCGGTGGGCTGCTGCCTCCTCGCGTCATCTCTGTCAATCAAGCTGGACTCAGGGTTTACCCTGGAACTGCACCGAACAGGACTGACTGGGACTGAAGCTGATTAACTTTTTCTGTAAACCTCCGTAAACCAGTAGTTGCCCAGTGCTAAAGGATGTAATTAAGACTTCATTCGTGGACAGAGAGGAAGGAGAAGGGTTGAGTCCAGGCCAGAACTTCCAGTACAGAATGTCTCTTATTCCCACAGGAAGGGAGATCACTGAAACGCTCCTGGAGCAAAGCCTAGATAAGCTTGCAGGTCCTACTTGTGATTTTTTTAATTTTTAATTTTAGAAATTGATTTTCTGAACTTGGATGTATTTCAATAATAGATCACTACCTTGGCATGTATGAAACCCTTGTTCTGATTCTCGACACTGCAAATAACAAAAACAAACAAGAAACAGATTTCCCATCCAAACTCTTCTTGTTATAATATACCTACATCTTTTTTACATTCCAGTATTCCTCAGTAGACCGTGAAAATGTAAACAAATAAGATAAAGATAAAATACCCCACGGAGATCTAGGTTTGAGACCCACTACTTATTTCATACTTGCACTTCTTCCTGACTTTCAGTTTTATCCTACTACCTGCACAGCTATGGAGGCTTCTTATATATTGTCTTTTTCTCTTAGAATATGTTATCTTAGACCAAGCAGTTATTTTACAATTAACTTTTAATCATCCTATGATGCCAGGCTGAGGGAGACATGGTCTTCTAAGATACAGTGAATGAGTTGCATCCCAGTACCACAGAGGGACAAGGGAGGGAGGGAGAGGCTTATTTTCAGTCTAAATTTCATCTCTTACTTACTATAATGGTTATGTGTACACCTCTGTGACTCTCCTGTCTCCCCAGACCATGAAAATATAAACAAATGAAATGAAAATGAAACACCCCATAGAAGGTTCAGTTTGAGAGCCACTGCTTACCTTAATCTACAGTGGTTGTGTTTCTTGCATCCAAGTATAGCTTGTACTCTTTATTATTTACTCGTTTTATTTTGGTGGCAGTTTTTTACATTCATTTATTTACTGGGGATATTTTTGGAGATAGAGTCTTGCTATGCAGTTCAGGTTGGCCTTGAACTGAATATGTACTCCAGGCTGGTTTTGAACTCGTGGTGTCCCTCCTGCCACAGCCTTCCCAGTGCTAGGATTGTAATTGTGTGCCCCCTACTCTAATTTCTTTTAAAAATAAATGTATACACAAGGCTTGGTGGTGCACATTCCCTGTAATCCCAGCACTTAGGAGGCTGAGGCAGGAGGATCACTGAGTTTGAGCCTAGTGTTAGCTACATATGAGTTCAAGGTAAGCCTGAACTACATAGCAAGATCCTGTCTCAAAAAAAGCAAAAGATAACCTAAATTAGAATATAAATGGGAAAGAGGACAGTTGTTAAAAAAAAAAACAATCATAGCTCCAGACAAAGAATTTAAAAGGAGAGAAGAGATCAAAAATATGAGCCCAGGTCCCTAGGAGTGGAGAAGAGTGGGCAGCAAGATGGTAGGAGCCTGGCAGATCTCAGGAGAACTCCTGCTGAAGGGTGAGGAGGGGGAGTTGAGCTAGAATGAGGTTTGAGGGTTCCTCCAGGAGAAGGGAGAAGGGATTCAGAGTGGTTTGGACAGGGAGGGCAAAGTAAAGAGAGTCCTAGGAAGGAGTGCTAACAGCATTAGCGGGAAGGAGGCTGAGAGGCTGCAGACATGAGGATTGAGAGGAAGCAGCAGATGTGATGATCTTGAGGCACCTGACTCCCTGCAGGACCAGACAGTGGGCTGGCAGGGAAGAGAAGCATTGTTTATTTGCCTGTGAGGAATTAAGGGCATCCGTGTGCACCCCAAAACTACTTTTGTATCACCAGGGTAGGCTAAGAGCCACCTTTTCCAAATGCAGAGGAAAAAGCAGAAGTAGGCACAATCATAATTACACTGACTGAATTAAGACAGCAAGTCTTTGTGGCTGGAGGAGTTTCCAGGGCCAAGGTACATACCTCCATGCCTCTAATCTGGGGCAAGCAAGGTGGACATAGAATGAATGTATAGGACACGTAACCTCCTTGGAAGGGAGGGAAGTGGCTCATGGTGGCTGGACTTGGCAGCTGGGACATACGGGAGCTTTGCTGGGGGAGAAAAGATGTTCAGCACATTTTCAGTAAGGTCCCTAGCCACTCCCTTTTTCTTGAGTTGGTAGGGTGAGGGTGTAACCATAAAGGAAAACAAAGAGCACTCCTCATCCCCATCACCACCTCCATCACTCTTCACATGGGTTGAAACTTGGAGAATGTCACTGGCAGCATCCAGAATCAGAGATGTGGCCAAGGAGTGCAACTCACATGGCTTTCTTGTAGGATTTTGCTCTTAGTTCCAGGACTAAGCAGTAGGCCAGGCCAAGTTGCTGGAATTTCACCAAGTTTCTTCACAACAGTAGGGGGTTTCCATGACTGGAAATATGACAGATGTCTGGGTACAAGCAAAGCTTATTTTCCATGAAAATCTATTAGCCACAAACATCCTAAAGGCTTTTCAACGTGTGTGTTCACTCAGGAAAACCACCCAAGGATTGTGGAGGCAGCACGGTGTAGGGGTTGAGATTTATCCTATTGTGAACATGGGCAAATCTCGGTGTTATTTGTAAATGGGGATAATAATACCTACTTTATAAGACTATCATAAACTTTAAGTAAATTTTAGGGCAAAGAAAGAGAACCTAGGTTCACAATTTTTTTTGGTCCTGGGAATTGAATCCAGGGCCTGTGTGCCTTTTAAGCAAGTGCTCCCTCATTGAATTAAAAACACTCCCAGTGCCTTGGTAATGTTTTTTTAAAGGCTATTAAAAAACCCATTATATTTTTATTGTATCTTATTTGCTTACTCAACTGACAAAGGTGTTTCTGAACCTATAGTTCAGGTATAGCCACCCCAAAAAGTGAAATAGTGTTCTTTTTTTCCTAATGTGCACTCAACTCTGTGGCAGATATGAAAGGAGTATATATCCTGGGCTGCTCCTGGACTGACCCCTGATGGGAAGATGAGACTGAAGATGACCTTGCCAGGCTGCAGTGAAATTGAATGCTAAAGTATGTCATGCTCTTCTGTGACTTTAGCATTTGTGGAAGGGGAGGGGAGTGTGCTAGCTGTGTTGGCCAAGGAAAAGTGTATGAAAGGAAGGGCTTGAAGCAGAATCTTGAAAGATGGGCAGGATTTGGAGGGTTGGTGGGAAAAGAGAACAATATTTGTTGGATGAATAAATAAATGAATGAATAAATAAATGAATGAGTTGGGCATAGATCAGCCTGATGAATGTTTGTTGAATGAATGAATGATTAAATGACTGAACAAGTAAGCCAAGACAATAAATACAGAATCCTGGGGATAGCCACAAGACTAACTGAAGGGGACTGTGGAACCCGATCCCAGTATTGCACAGCCTAGATCCAACCTCTGCCGGAAAGCCCCATCTATGATCACATTAGGGGGTACATTTAGATTCTATCATTTACCATCCACATGACCTTGATCAAGCTCTCACTGTATTAATATCTACTTTTATAGTGTCATTTTCAGGATCAACTGAGAAACCTACATGGCCTGGCACATAGTAAGTGCTCTAAAATGTTAGCTTTCACTAGTAGTATTAGTTTCATCAAGGGCTGAGTAGAAAACAGATTCCATATAAAAACTACAATGAATCATTGAAGTCCATCAAAAGAGAAATGGGAATGAAATGAGGTGTTTGGTAAAGAATCATTTGGCATCAGTATTCAGGCTGGGTCATGAGGGAAAGGAGCACAGCAAAATGCAGCCCTAAATGGTGAAGAAGGGCTGATCAGAGATTAGAAGCTGTCCCTCCTGAGAGAAAGAGAAAGTCTATCCACTTGCTGGTCCATGTATGGGAGTTATAATCTGAATGCAGATGTGACCAGTAAAAGCATAACACTAATTTTGTCATAAAGGCACAGAACCATGGGTCTGCCAGACCCACGTGTATTCTTTAGTATGTTTCTATTGATGAATTGTTTTAATTTAATGAGTTTTATTATGTTAAACAATCAGTACTTCATAAGAAAAAACCCACAAAAATAAAGTATTGGGTTTTTAATATTTACTGAGTGTTTATAAAAAAGCATCAAAATTTTCAACATTGACTGATTTTTGGTGTACAAAGTCTAAAAAATAACACAAATTCTTATATGAACTACAATGAAAATAACAATAGCACTTTACAAAAAATAATCACACACACACATCTCGCACTGACAGCACATGTGCTTAGCTTTCCCAACCTTCTTGTAGGACATACTTGACATCTCAGTGGTCTTACTGTTTTCTTAGGAGATTCCTATTACATTGTACAACATGCACTTAACAAGGAAACAAGATATCAATAATATATCAAATATTCAGTGAGTGCTTAGAATATACATCAACATTTACAAATCTGCTGTTTACTTGCTCACAAATCCTAAAAAAAAAAACAAAAATAAAAGCCTGTGTGAACTACAGTATAAACACAAACAAAAATCTACCACAGAAATAATCTTTGCTTCAACTATCACTCTCCCAAGGCAGTCTTCCACAGGAAAATGGCATGTTCCATATGTAAGTATCACTTACACTGATAACTCATGTTTGTTTGTCTACATTTCTTATGGGGCATCTTTTTTGTTTTCCTGTTGTCATAGTAGGTTTATGATGCTGTGCCTGCCTGTTCACCTGTCAGCTCACCAATGTGCTCTACAATTTCTTTGTGTAGTCTCTAGGCAGAAACATTTTGTTTTTTTTCTGCTGTAAATGATCTCTTATGCACTTCAGTTCCAATTCTCTAAGAAAATTTCTCCATGATATTTTGCATTCGTTATTTTCTTTTTAAACTATAAAACTATTTATGCCACACATGTTTAGGATCGAGTAAAACAAAAAGTAATGGCCAATGCTTTGTGTTTTGAGTGACATCATGGTTGCTGCATAACTCAACAGCATCTAATCTACCTTTGGTTTTGTCATAGATAGTTTCCATCTCAGGCTTCCATTTTGTCAAGGTTTCCCTATCAATATTTTCATCCTAGTGAAATGTTGACATCAGCAGTGCTAGTTTGTTTTTCTTTGCCATATAAGAGGTCAATGTCATATCTTTCTGAAATCCAAAGATTATACTATACAATTCTTGGTTTTTAAATTGCAACATTTCATTTGGAATTTCTGCTTTGTTCCTGCATACAATTCCTGTGCTGGTCAAATGTAACATCTCTGTTAGCAAATGTAACATCAATTGGAAATTGGTAAATCAGTTGTCAAATGTCACATTCTAATTAGTTTGGGAGATGGAAGCAACAAGTCTATTCACAACATCATTTGGTTTATTCTATATGAATAAGGACTTGATAGCTGTGAAATGTCTAAATTGAAAGCATAATAATACTTCACATCTACAAGGCCATACATTTTTAAAATTTTAAAAAATTTTTTATTTAAAAAGAAAAAAGCAAAATAGAAAAAAGGGTAGAAATAATACAGAATTTCAAAAATAATAAACAGTAAGAAATTACTAGTTGATAAATTACATATTGTCCTCTTAGAAGTAGTTGTTCAAGTTACAAAATTAAAGTATACAAAGTGGACATTCAAACAGTGAGACTGCAAACAGTTCTGTTCAACAATCCAACAAAAACTTAGTAATATGGTTATCAATCCAACACACTTAAACATACATGCAGTTATATCCTTTAGAGCACTTTTATTTTCCTCTCTTTTCTACAATAGCCATTACACATTTTGGGTTTTATTACTCCTACAGTTCTTATTACTTTTTACACTACAGACACAATGTGATATTTATAAATATGATTCTTATTTATTTCACTTATGAGGATAGTCTCAAGTTGTCTCCATTTACCTATGAAGGCCTCAAGATCATTCTTTTTATAGCTGAGTAATATTCCATTGCATAAAAATACCACATCTTTTTCATCCACTCTGTGGGTGATGGGCATTTTGGTTGCTTCCAAGATTTAGCTATTACAAATTGTGCCGCTATGAACATGGGTGCACATATATCACTGTGACATGACCTTTTCAGTTTTTCTGGGAAAATACCCAGGAGGGGAATAGCTGGATTGAATGGAACTTCCAATCCTAGTCTTCTGAGACATCTCCATACTGATTTCCATAGTGGCTGCACCAGTCTGCACCCCCACCAACAGTGGAGCACTGTTCCTTTTTCCCCCACAGCCTTGCCAACATTTGTTATCAGTTGATATCTTGATGGCAGCTATTCTTTCCGGTGTGAGATGAAATCTCAATGCTGTTTTAATTTGCATTTCTCAAATGACTAGTGATGGTGAACGTTTCTTCATTTATTTATTTGCCATCTGTATATCTTCATCTGAGAAATGTGTGTTCATCTCAGATGAAGGGCATACATTTTTATGCCATATTTTAAACCACTACTTTTCCATAAATCTTTTACATTCCTGTGATCATCATGAGAAATCCTTACTAAGTACAGCAGACCTATAAATGCTTTCAGTTCAGTTAATGAGGTGTCATAATAAATACATTTTTGTGTATGGCTATTGGTACATACAGAATCTTTTATTTGCATTTCAGCCTTTGTGTATTTTGCAGCATCTTGCAGCATTTTGACTGTTATAATTTCCAACATCAAATGGAAACGCTGGCATTCTGTCCAATACATTTCATCCCTGCCAATATCCCTCACTATATTTTCAGACCTAGTCCTAACTAGAATTGTTACATTTGGTTGCAAGGCCATCTTGAAACATTTTGACTGGTCAAATATGTACTCACATTGCTGTTTTCATCATCTGACTCAAAGAGGTCTGTACTCTCTGTGTCTGTATCAGTCAATTCTTGCTCCATTTCATTGTCACAGGAACTTTGGCTCACATGGCCAGTGTCAAAGTCATCATTATCATCATCCACCCACAACACTCTTCTATTATGAAAGCATAACAGATCATGTTATTTTACTATAATGGATCATCATCATCCATGTGTGAGCAAACTGATGATTCACTTTTGAAACTTTCAAAAATTCATTTTCAAAACTTGAAAATCTAGTGTTTCATGTACATTGTACTGAATTGGGCTACTTATTCCAGAAAAATCAAAAGAAAACTTAAAAAAAAAATCTGGAGTGGTGTGGGTCTACTGGACCCTCTGTGACGCTCAGGTAAACATATGCAAAACAAGTTAGCCAGTGCATAATGTGGATAAAAATTCCATTTTGCACATGTCCACACACCTCTCTGTTCATCATATCAAGTGGGTAAACACATAGATTACTTCCTGTATCTCTCAGAGACAGGTGCTGAGACAACCAGCTATTATTATGCTACAGTACAAATTTACAGTAGAAAGATAAAGAATGATCCACTGGACCCAGTGTTGTGCTCCTATTAAATAAAGGTCTTTAGCAAGGTCTACACAAATTGAACATCTTTTTGGCGCTCACAGTCTCAATGTCAAATACTGGCAGAATTCCCCTCAGTCAAATATAGAGAGTTTTAAAACATTAAAGAAATTTGCCAAGAACTGTCCTCTGGCTTATTTCAATGTCTCCCCATACCTCAATGGAAACAGATCTGAAAAGAAATCCAGTGAATGTGCACAAAAATGGGGAAGAAGGGCAGATCTTCTTCTTTCATGCAGAAGTATTAAGGAAATAGAAAAAAATAACATACTTCATACTGCTTCCTAGTACATTGTTCTAATGAAATTTGAGGTTTGTGTGGAGTGGCAAAGTCATCAGTTTGTTTCTGGCCATGGTTCGAGGTCTGGGTTTTCACCTGAGCAATGGGTCTCAAAAGTCTGATGTCTTTTTTTTCTGTATATATGTATGTATGCTTTGGTTTTGTGAGGCAGGACCTCACTATGTAATTCAGGCTGGTCTTGAACTCACTAAGTAGCCAAGGTTGGCCTCAAACTTGCAGTGAGCCTTCTCCCTTACCCACCCAAGTGCTGGGATCGTAGGTATGTACTACCATGCCCAACTCAATCTACATTTTAAAAATTCCAACTTGCTAATCAGGAATCTCTTCATTGCAAGTGCTGAAGTACTATTCAACTAACTAAGAAGGAGAAGTACTATATTGGTTCAGGAAACCCAAATCCAGGAGTGAATCTAAGCTTCAGGAATAGCTCCAGGCACTCAAATATCATTAACAGAAATATCTGTCATGCTCTTCAATACATGACATCATTATCAGATAGTCCTTCAGAGCATGTAAAAATTTCATTCTCAGGACTAAGGATTTAGCTCAGCAGCATAAGTGCCTGCCTGGCAAGCACAAAGTCATGAGTTTAACCTCCGGTATCATAAAAAAAATTTAAAAAAGAATTTCATTCTCACATTAGCATGTCCCAGCAGATAAACATTTTTTCTTTCCTATAAGATATTTAGAAAAACTCCAGAATTGAGTTGCAGTATTTGGATTGGTTTGGGGAACTTGCTTTCCTCTGAATGTGTGGTTGTGGCCAGGAGATGTGACACTGTGGCTGATTACACATACTCTCCTGGAGCTGGAAGTGAACTTAGTGTTTTCCAAATCTGAAGATAAAAGTGCAGAAAGGATGAAGTTTAGTTTTTCCCAGAAGGAAAAATGGATGCTGAGCAAACAAGAAACACAGTTGACCCCGACGGGCAACCAGTACTGAAATCCCAAGTCTATTGAGAGTTCCTGCAGGCTCAATCTAATGCTCCAAGAGGCTCAGATTCACTTGGGATCCAACTTACCATCTCTCTCTCTCTTTCTTCAGGAAAGGAGCCTCCAAAGAGGCAGACTTTGGCACTCAGAGAGAAGGCCTGCAGGGAGATGGAGCAGGACCTGCCATAGGTTTTACCTAAGTACACTCTCCTGGGAGAGTATTGCTTTAGGAAAGATGCTTCAAGGAGCACTTAGTGCTCTGAATGTGTTTGGATAGCACCTGGAAGGCTCAAGAGGCACCACATAAATGGGCACGATTCTAATTGTGAATTTTTGAAGGACTGATTCCTGAAGTATGTTGGAGTTCTGATAGTGGTCTAAGAAACCCAGCCTTGGAGGAAAAGACATTTTTCTCCCAGGCTATAACAATGAAATTCTCATCAACTCTGAAGCATCTCCTTGCTTTTTAATGTTCTTAAAAAATCAGAAAGAAAATCAGTACATATAAATTAGAATTAATTTTTAAAAATTAGAAATATAAACTTGTGCTGGGCATGGTGGCACATGCCCATAATTCCAACACTTGGGAGGCTGAGGCAGGAAGGTCACTGCAAGTTCAAGACCAGCCTGGGATACATAGTGAATTTGAGGCCAGTCTGAACTACATAGATAGATCCTGTCTCAAAAAAAAGGAAGGAAGGAAGGAGGGAAGAAAGAAAGAAGAAAGAAAGAAAGAAAGAAAGAAAGAAAGAAAGACTTGTAAGTCCATTTGCACTTATATTTATAAAATAGATCAATAGTAATTTGACATATGAGATAAGAATAAAAATTCAGATGAACATTAAATCCACATAGTCATTCAAATATTTGTTGAGTGCCATGTGCCAGGGACTATATTAAGGTTTGGGGATATATGAATAACTACAATATTTAATGTTACTTGTATGAATCCTAGATTCTAGTGCAGGAGTCCATTTGTATATTATCTTTAAGTCTCCTCTGTGTCATGGGCAAGAAATGATAACATACACCAATAACCATGCATGGCAAATCCTCAGCAAGTGCTTCTTCTATGCCAGGCTCTGGCAGCACTCCACACACATCATCTCATTATGTTTTTCTTTCTAAGCATTAAAAACAGGCCTCAGAAAGAGGCAAACACATGTCTGGGGGCCACAGGAAGTAAGTGGTGGGCCAAGGCTGGAATCCATAGACTCACACCTGCCTTTTAGTTTATACCTACTCTTAGGATATGTAACGGAAATGCTGGGGAGTGGTGCGGACTGTGATGAACCAGAAAATAACTGCAAAGACAGCGGCTGTGATTCAGCACCAGGCACTAATCCTAAGGAGCACGCCCAGCTCAGTGTGACTAGGTTTTCTGATTTTTTTAAAAAGAGAAGCCAGAAAACAGGATTTTGATACGAAAACCAATTCATGAAACACTATGAACCCCCAACAGATCCTCTAGGCATAATTCGGGCCACAGATACCTCCCTCTGTTAGGGATCTCACTGTCCGCAGAAAGGTCCTTGGGGAGATAAGATTTCAGACCGTACCCCAGAAGCTAAATGTGGGCAGAGAACTACAAATACATCTGCTTCTGCAAAATGTTTCTCAGGTTGATTTTAAAAGACTAAAGTAGAAAAATAGGGCCCTTATTTACAAAAAAAAAAAAAAGAAAGAAAAGAAAAGAAAAAAGAAAACCAAGGCCTTAATGAAAGGTGCCAGGGAGGGAGCAGCTGGAGCATTCCAGCCCCCTGTAGTGGAGGAGGCTGCCGTAGAACCGTCTTACACTGGGCTGACAGGCCACGCTTATCTGAAAGGGAAAATTTAACTTCAGGGCGGGCTTCATGTTATATCTGAGGCCCTAATAATGATCATTATGCTGTCAGTGCACAAGACTTGGTTCAAACTAATTCTCCTCCTGGAAGTCACATTCTGCTCGCTTCCAGGTCCTTCCTCCACGCCTCCACCTGGTGGCCTCCCACCCTCAATAAGCCTTTCTTTTTCCCCAGCCAAGGGATGGCAGCCACAGAACCACACATATAAGAGGTCTTATCACCAGGGTGGTCTGTAACTGGAATAGATTTGGTCACCAGGCTCCCCTTCCCATCCTGGCCTTTAGGGGGAAAGGGAAAGAGCACAAGATAATTTTCATGTTTCAAAAAACATTTGCACCATCACCAGACTGAAACACTCTAAGACAATATTCTTACTTAAAAAGTATAAAGGAATTCCCATTTTTAGGATCTTAACAAAATCAGAAAACCTCTGTTTACTATAAGAATTGTTTCAGAAAGGGAAGTGAAATCTGGCACAAGAAAAAAAAATCCCATTTCTATCTGCTCTCAAGATAGTAACTTTGCAACCATATGCCATGCGTGTTTCATTAGAGCAAAACAGCACTCTAGTGCACCAGGGACAGATTTGCTGTTACTGCTGCTGCCGCTGCCGCCTCCACCACCACCTTCTGTTGCTTAGATAAAGCCGAGGCATGTGGTACTGTTGTGAGATTCTTAGAAGACCCAGGCAAGTACTGCTGGCATGGCTAGGTCCCTGTGAGTTGATATGGAGCATGAGGCTCTAATTTCCATATCTTCTGGGTCCTGGGAATCTCCTTTGTGGGGGACCCCCAAGAAAGACTTACTGATGCCTTTTGGAAGGGATGGGCTAAAGAAAGTTTGTATCCACCCCTCCTTTTATTTGGAAGATTATGATCATGCAGTGACTTCTCCCACTCTGAGGCAGGCAGGGCAATGTTATGGTTATCAATGTGCAGAGACTTGTGTTCCAGCCCTGGTTCTCCTACATCCTCACCTTGGGACCCAGCACAATTTACTGAACCCTTTTAAGACTCGGTTTCTCACCTGTAAAATGGGAATAACAATAGAATCAGCCATAGAGAGCAGTTGTTAGGGTTGAGCTGCTGCCTTTTTACAGAACTTGTTCTCCAGTTCATTATCTCCAATGAGCCCCTGTCGTCTCCATCCACAACCTGAAAGAGAAAAGGCAGATCTATGTTCCCACTATTCATGTGCTTCTTGAAAAGATAGTCAGGGGCCATTGAGTCACACAATGGCCAGGGCTACTGTATTACAATTCTTCAGCTGCAGCAGTGGACATGAAAGCTGCTATCACATCCAGAGCCTTTTGTTAGATGCCACCTACACATGGATCTCTGGACTGCTGCAGTCACAGTGTACCCATTCTGTCCTCTATGCCAACCCCCAGAGGGGCTGAATTGACACCCTGCAAAGTATGGAGTCTTTCTGTGTCAGTGCGGGCAGTGGCATATTTCTATGCATGTGGTTTACTGTCCTCCCTCCTCCCTCCTCTGTTTTTCAATCGCAGGGACAGGTTGTATGATCTTTTGTAGAGTCGCGAATACTTAAAAAGGGAGGTGTGGGTGAGGGAAGCTATCAAAGGAAGAGCCACAATGGGACTTTTGAGGCAGAGAGCTCAGGACACAGGAGTTGTGGTTATCCACCCAGGACAGGGCTTGGGAACATATAAGGAGTTTTACGTCATTTGTCAAGAGCAAGGCTGAACAATGATTGGGAATCATAGGGTGCAGCTGTGCTTACTGGGCCTTACTGACCCAGGACTATACATCTGCAGCAGTATAAAAGCATGGCAGAGGCTGGGCATGGTGGTGCATGTCTGTAATATCAGAACTTGGGAGGCTGAGGCAGGAGGATCACCATGAGTTTGAGGCCAACCTGGGCTACATAGTGAGACCCATTCTCAAACAAACAAACAAAAGTGTATCAGGGGAAGGGATTTTAAACGGTCTCTGCTTAGACCAGGATGACAGTGGTTGGATTCCTTAACACATTCCAAAAGATAGAAATAGTGTCATAGAAAGGAATGGGACAAGAAAAAGAAAGAATGAATGAAAGAAAGAAAGAAAGAAAGAAAGAAAGAAAGAAAGAAAGAAGAAAAGGAAAGGAAAGGAAAGAAAAGAAATCACCAAAGCCAGGCCAAAATCCAGGGCAAATATTAAATCCTGTAGCTCCACATCCAGCATCTGGAGCAAAATATGAACTCCAAAGGGCTTGGGTGGCCCTGACCCTATGGCACTGACAGTAGTTGTACCCCTCATGGCCTCTCTCTTGGGCCAACTTTGCTATTCCTTGGTGTTTTCTTCAGATAATCCATGTTTTTGGCTTCTCCAACTTTCTGGAGTCTCTACCATGCTTTTGATTTTACACTTATAGCTTCACGTACTGCCCTCCCAGGGGCACACTGCCTGACCTACCTGGCCTTCTGAAATCTGGGTGGAAGCCTTCCTGACCACACAACTCTTGTATTTGTGCTTGCCCATAAGCACAATTGCACTCCACCATTTCCAATCATTGTTTGGCACCAGTGGATGATGTCAAGGTCTGCTGCCAGCTGGAGCAGTAGCCAGGCTTCCTGCTCTCTTTATAATAGAGGTAAAGCACTTGGGAGTTTACAACCTCAAGGAGTAAATTCCCGAGGCTGTTGCCATTCTGTAACATGGTCCCCTGGTGGGGTGGGGAGTCTCTTCTCTAGGCAAAGTCTTTCACCTTTGCAATTTTGAGCCTGCAAAGGGTAAAGTCTTGCTGGTTCTTGTGATGCCCTCAGGCCATGTTTTGTATTGTCTTATACCAAAGTACATGGCATTTTAGTGTTAATCTTTTCAGTAACCAAGATCGTCTCTGCTCTATCTTTATAGGCTGCAACTTTGCCAAACTCAAAACTTTTAAAATTATTCTGCTGGGCTGTTGGGCCTTGATACTTAAAGTACAGATTAGGGCATGGCAAAACTGGCTGGGGTAGTAGGCATGACCTGTTAATTACAAAAGAAAAATATGCATTGTAAAACTTCTAGTGTACAACTTACCTTTTCATTTTCTTAATGCTTTTTTTCTTTTTATGATGAACTCTTTCTGCAATTGCTCCCCACCCCAAGACCATAAAGTTCTCTCTTATTCCTTCCTCCAGATGTTTTATAGTTCTCAATTTTTATTTATTTATTTATTTATTTATTTATTTTTGGTACCAGGGATCAAATTCACAACCTCACGCTTGCCAGGCAGGCGCTTATACTGCTGAGTTAAATCCCTGGCCCAGTTCTCAACTTTTAAAAATAATTTAATTCTTTTATCCACTTCAAACATGTCATGAACTCAGGATTGAGCTGCATTGATTTCATTTATTCCCATTCCATTGGTTACGAATCTATGCCTCCACCTGCACTGTAGTCATTTAAATTTTGCTTCTTTTTCCTTACTTATTATTGGTCTTTCTCACTTTAAAAGTTCCATGTGTTTGTTTTAGTTTAATCTCCATCCTTACTACCTACCTACAGTTAGAGAAAAAGCAAAGAAAGGGCTCACTTGGAGTTTATTTCAAAACATGATCCAGGAAGTCTCTGTAATGGTTTCTGTGGAGATGGTCAACACTGTGGGACCACCAGGGCTGGACCCAGCTGGGATATGCTGAGGAGCAGTGTGGAGTGGCCCTCAGGATTGCCCACTGAGCGTCAGAAAGGAGCCTGTCTGTACTGGCTCTAGCTGCTGTGAGTCAGATTTTGACTTAGAGGTTTGGCTTACTCAGACTTCCAGTCCAAGAGACCAGTGCAAAGGCCCAGAAAGAGGTAAGAGTTGAGAGGAACAGATGGGCCAAGCAGCTTCCTCTTGCTACACCCTGGTTGTTGGCACAATGACAGCTGGGTAAAAGGAGAACAAAAGTATGAGAAGAGGGTCACAAGAGGTTTCCTGGACATGTTCATTCCACAACTACTTCTTGGTGCTTGGTATGTGCCATCTACTATATTAAGCATTGGAGATAGTCATCAAAAAACCAAACTTCCCTCAGGGGAGAAAGGCAGGAAGAAGTCAGCCATTGCTTCCATATCACTGCAAGCAGAGGTAAGTGCTATCAGGATTAAATAGGACCAAGAGTAATAGGGAGCTGTGAGGGTGAGCTCAGGTTTGGGGGTCCATGTGTCCCCAATGAGCTGATAGTAGATGGAGATCAAACAAGGAGAGAAACTGAGCTAGGGATAGAGAGACAAGAACATTCCAGGTGGAGGAAACTAGGAGTGAAAAGCCTTGAGGGAGGAACATGTTAGTGAGTGAAATAAGAAAGGGAGTCATGGGCTAGGGATATAGCTCAGTAGCACAGGTGCCCACCTGGCAAGTGCAAGGTCCTGAATTAGACTCCCAGTACAAAAGGGAAAGAAGAAGAAGAAAAGAAGAAGAAGAAGAAGAAGAAGAAGAAGAAGAAGAAGAAGAAGAAGAAGAAGAAGAAGAAGAAGAAGAAAGGAAAGAAGGAAGCCATTGTGACTGGAGGGAAATGAGGGGTGGAGGAGAGATGGGGAATAAATTGTTGTGGGGGCGGGTAGGAGTGGGGTAGTGGTGGGAGTGATTGGGGAGACCAGGATGAATGAACTGGGTGTAGATGTGAATGCAAAGTGATAGCACTAAGGAGTTCTGTGGTGATGTAGTAGCTATCTCTTAATGTGGCTATACAAACCTATATGTAAGATAAAAGTGCAAGGAACTCCCCAGGTGTAGTGGTAGATACCTGATATCCTTGCTACTAGGGAGGCTGAGAAGCAGTATCACAAGTTCAAGACCAGCCTAGGCAACTTAGACTCTGTCTCAGAATAAAATAAACAAGGGCTGGGAATATAACTCAGCAGTAAAGCAATGCTGGTTTCACTGTCAAATGCCACCACCAAAAAAAAGTATGTAGAATTACTCACATACCTACATACAAATGAAGGCAGATAAAATTCATAGAACTGTTTGCTAAGAAAAAGAAATTTTAATGTGTGTAAATTATATTTAAAAAATAAAACCAAACAGAAAATACCATGTGCAAGAAACTTTTAGAAAATAAATTACTCAAGGGCAAGACTCTCCCCCATTTTGGACTTGTTTGATGTAATATGAAACAATGGGTACCTAATAAGCACTGAATAAATATTAGCAATGAGTGTTTTTCCAAATCAATGTGTGGTATCCCAAAGACCCTCTGGCTGTGATGTACTATAGGGCTCAGGCTCGGCCCGGAGCAGGTATCCAGTGGGTGCTTTCTGAATGACTTGGTCCTGTCTCTTTCCCATGCTGTCTTTTTGTAACATCTTTCGGAACAGAGAGGTTCTTTGATATCTCAGTGGTCTTTGAGTAGAGGGAGCTCTGTGGGTGGTATTAGGGGACCAACAACAGTTCCCGAAGGTGGCATCCAGATGCTTCAACAGAAACTCTAGGTAAAGTCAGTTACCTTTCTCCAGAGACATATAAATCAAACTCAGACTTCTTTCATACAGCTAGGACTAGCTTGTTTTAAAGAGAAGAAAGATGTCAATTTTCTCTGAAACTTGAAATGCTAAATAAATAAGACGTTCTTTTACAACTTAATAAGAACTACTATGTAATAGGGGCTTTCCCCCCACATCTGCACGCAGTAGCTATTGCCATCCAGGTGAAGAGGCCAAACCTCAGAAGTGATATGATACAACTCGTCTTTTGCCCCATCTGTTTGCAGACTTCCCCTGTGCTCTGACAGCAGATCCCACAGTTTCCTGTCCCCCAGGTGGCCTCTCCCACAGTCCTCATCCCTCTCTACCTCAGAGATAGCCTGTGTGGAGAGTCACCGTGGGTCCTGCAATACCATGAGTGCCTTTTCCTCTGACTTAGAATGGGATTGTTGTCTCTGATGGAGAGTGAGTGGTTGCATCTAGGTCAAATAAGAGAGATGGGAGGGAAGGGGAAAACATGCAGAAAACACCAGATGCTCTTTCTAGCTTAAAAAACATACAGGCATTAGGGAACACAGATTCTTATCTTAGCCTGCTTCATTAGCAGGGAGAAGGAGGAACCGAAGAACAGGCTGTGGAGGGAGGAAAGGGCAACCAATACACATCTCAGAACTGGGTCCGGGGCCCAATGACAATGACAATGAAGGCTGCAACAATGACAAGAATAACTGATATTGGGTCAGGTACTGTGTTGAGCTTTCCACATGAGTTTCCTCATGTAACCTTGATAACTCCGCAATTTCCTGTTATCACCCCTACTTCAGATTAGAAAACTGAGGCCCAGAAAGCAAGTGCATCAAATCCTGTATACTCATATGTACAAACAGTCCTATCAAATATTGAATGAGGTCCAGAAGGACACACATGAACTGAACAATAGTAGCTGTCCCAGGAGATTTGACTGTGATAAAGCTTCAAGTTTCACTGTCTTGCGTAATACTTTTTATAAAAGAACGTGTAGCCATGCATGTGTAATTTTTTAAAAACGTGGGTGGTGCTAAGGATCCCAGAATTAACCGGGAGGCGGATCTCACGGGCTGCAGGTCCCAGGCCTTCAGCTGCAGGCTGCGCAGTCCTTAAGGGAGCCGCAATGCCCGCCTCCTGCTGGCGGACAGCTGAGAGGAAATGACAGAGTCGGTCCCTTCCCACACCCACTCCCGCGTTTCCGAGGGTGGCAGGAGGGGACCGGGCCAGCCCGGCGTCTTGGCCTTCGGGAGCCGGTCGCTGGGTGTCCAGCCGCGCGGCCCGCCCACTGTCGCCGAGCGGACTCCCGGCCAATCAGACGTGAATGATGCCACTCTGGGGATGAGAGTGGCAGGAAATCAAGGTCAAGGCTCTGGACACAATGGGGCCATTGTCGGTCTCCAGTCAGTTGACTTTCAAGCAGCAGTTCCCTTTCCACCCTCGCTCCTTCTCACCCCGCCCTCTGCCAGGAAGTCACCCAAGCCTGCCTTCTTACGAGCCTCGGCCCCAAGGGACAGCATTCTGGCTGCTACCCAAGAGGCCCGCCCCTCGCATTATCTGATCCTTCCACCAGGTGGCGACAGAACACCGCACTTCCGAGAGCGCGGAGCGAGGCAAGGTCCACAACTGTCACTGATCCTGGCTGGGGACTCTGCCCTTCCTGTTTTATTCCAGAGCGACAAAACACAGTCAAATTCGCTTTCCTTTGCCTTTTACTGTGAAGTCAAGGGACCCTGGGATTTCAAAACGTCTTGCTTCCGTACGCGGCAAAATGGCACTTTTCCTTGGTAGTAAGCAAATCGAGAAGTCCCTTTATTCCAGAATCCCAGCAGGCGGACCCTGACTGCCTTTCTGTGAGGACTAAGCAACTGGAGGAATGATGGGCATGTAACTATCATCTCTGACCCCTCTATCTATACTATGTCCTCCCAGTTGTTCTCAGAGATGGTTGTCGTTTTTCTTCTTCACATGTATCACAGTTTGTAACTGGACATGTCAGTCTTATTTCCCAGTAGAACAGATGCTGGGTGGAATCAGGCTCTTACCTGTTTCAGTTCACCAGTGTGCCTGGTACAGGGTCTAGCACTCAGTGAATATGCCAGGTAACAGTGAATGCTGCCCTTTGCATGAAGGGAGTGAAGTATTCGGCATGTGTGAACAGGGCAAGGACAGGGCCACATTTAGCAGACTACTCCTGGCCTTGCCATCCAATTAAAGAAGCATGTCCAGGAGGAAAAAACCTCTGGGATTAAGACATCTGCTCTGGGCTCTGACCATCTGTTTTCAAAGTTTTACCTCCAGCCATCACATGCCAGGCCACTCTGCACACATACCTTTCTGAGCTTTAGGGTCACCTGTAAAATGGAGATAAAACTTCCATCTATCTCCAAAGGCCATTGTGAGGGTGTCAAGAGCTGATACTGGTCATTTTTAGTATGGCTATTGGTGCCGTGACTGAGAAAGGAAATTTCCCCATGGCTAAAAGTGTTCAAGGCAGATGCCAACTGAGATGACAGGTCTAGGGCTCCTAGGGCTGGTGACCGTTCTGCTGATACCTGCTGCTTAGTAGCCCTCTTGGTCTTTCTTTTTCTTAGCTTGGTCTTAGCTTTCTTCTGTAAACTGGCCCAGGAAGCTGAAGCTAGTGGAGCCAGTTCCTCTCTCTGGGTGACAGATCTTTCTCTGTGGCTAGAGGTCAGACCCGTCTCTGCTGCAGTCACTGCCGGGGATACCCATCTTCTGCCCCTCAGCTTCTCTGGGACATGGGACCCTAGAAAATCCTTCAGGTCATCCACTCCTTAAATATGCATGTGTCAGGTGCTGTGCCAAGGCCCAGGGATAGTGAGAAGCAGAGCCATCTAGAACCTGCTTGAAAGAAGTACTCTGCATGTGTGTACAGGGGGTGGGGGGAAAGTGATGATCACAGCAACACAGAAAAGTGGTACATTCATTTTAACTGTGACAGGAGATAAGGTGTGGGGGGCTACATTACTGGATGAAGTCATTTGTGGGCTGGAGTTGGAGGATGAGGAGGAGCTAACCCATAGACCTCCTCCTAAAGCAGCCACTCCTGGGGAATGTTGTGATGACCAATGGAACGCAAACTCTTCCTAGGCAGGGCAAGTGGTCAGGAAGGAGACTAAAAGCAAATGAACCTGGAGGACACAGTTTTCTCCTGGAATCTGCTACCCTCATTTGTGTCACCTGCACACACCCGTATGATGTCCAGCCCAGCCCTATCCCTGGGGAAAGAGGCAGAACCTTTAAGGGAGGTGCCAGGATGTTTGCCAAGGATGCAGAGGACTGGGGGTCCACATAGTGAGAAAGCCTGAGGCTAGAGTGTCCCAGGTGCTGCTGCAGAGTGCCGTAAGGAGCCAGCCAGTGGTTGTGGGTGTCCATCTTCACCCACATCCAGAGCGTGGTGGACAGAGAGCCAGGCTGTTGGGAGAAGGAGTCCAGCCAGGTTTGTCAGCTTTGGCAATTCATTAACCTGAGTGTCAGTTTTCTTGCCTATTAAATGGGGACAATATACTAGCATCAATGTTGCAGAGTGGTTTTGAGGATTTAGTGAGATAATACATGGAACATCCTGGAACATATTGGGCACTTGATAGGCATTGGTGTTGCTACTGTATATTCTTTCACTAGGTGTTGTATCACAACACTCTGCCAATCTGCAAATGAGGAACTTAAGACCCAGAAGTGCTAAATAACTTGCTTAGGGTCCTGCTCATAGGCTAAAAGTGAAGGAGTTGGGACTCAAACCCAAGTTTCTTTGCCTCTACAATGTGTGCTTCTGGAAGTGAGGGGGAAAACAGATCTGTAGCTGCCTGTTAAATCATTTTTCATTGGTTCAGCAGATGGGTATAGATCTTTCTGGGTAAAAGTGAAGCTTGTATACTTCTTCCAAAATGCAGGAGTCAGACAGGGCTCCTGCTGGTCCCAAATCTCCTTTGGGACCTTCCTTCTCTCCTCCTCCCTTCCAAATGCAGTAATACCAACTAACGAAGCCACCATGGCTACTCTGACTGTGATGCTGAGGCTGGCCTGCCTGTGCCCCAGTCACTGTGCCAAGCTGAACTCAGCCTCTTGCCATGTGCCAAAACACACTGGCCTGTTCCTTTCCGCATGAAAACACAAGTGGCCCTCATTTTTCAGACACTGGAATCAAACAGCCCTGCAGTGTGGGAGGCATGAGGGTGTCAGATTGTAGAACCTTCTTGAGGCCAACCTGCTCCCTCTGCAGCTTGGAAGGGCTGCGCAAGGCTGGGAGACATGGATTACACAGGAAGAGCTGGTCAGATGCTCTGCAGAGCACACATGATGCTACTCAGTGCTTTAGTCTTGGGTTGAGCTGGCATAGTGGGGAAAGCGGTGATTTTGGCCCAGTTTTGTCACCCTCTCTAGGCTTAAGTGAGGCAGACTTTTGCCTATGGCACTTTTAAACTTTATGACCTTGACAAATCACTTCACTTCCCCAAGCCTCAGGTACCCTACCTGTTAAATGGGATTAAACTCTCATGAAGGGGATTAAGAAAGATAAGAATGAAAACCTGGACATCACAGGCAAGTGATCTCAGTGGCTGTGGCTGTGGGGAGGCTCTGAGTCATGACAGGTGCCTCCAGCAGAAGGTCTGGAGGTTACCTGGGGGCTTCCCTCCTGGCCCAGTCCTGTGGCTGCTGACACGAGGTCCTTCGGCCTGAGACAAAAGCTCAGAGATCTTGGAAGGGAGAGCCACTGTCTCCTTAGCCTGATTTCCTTTCCATTCCACTCATTGCTTCTTTGCCTTTTTTTTTTTTTTTTTTGGCAGGGCCTTGCTATGTAGTTCAGGCTGGCTTTGAACTCTCACTACCTATCCTAGTCTGGCCTAGATAGTGATGGTCCTGCCTTGGACTCAAGTGCTGGGATTGCAAACCAGTGCTACCACATTTGGCTCTTTTTCTTTCTTTCTTTCTTTCTTTCTTTCTTTCTTTCTTTCTTTCTTTCTTTCTTCTTTCTTTCTTTCTTTCTTTCTTTCTTTCTTTCTTTCTTTCTTTCTTTCTTTCTTCTTTCTTTCTTT
Organism: Hydrochoerus hydrochaeris; assembly: GCA_004027455.1. Taxonomy (NCBI): domain Eukaryota; kingdom Metazoa; phylum Chordata; class Mammalia; order Rodentia; family Hydrochaeridae; genus Hydrochoerus; species Hydrochoerus hydrochaeris. Next base: position 457,735 of record PVLA01000424.1, on the reverse strand, counting down.
TTCTTTCTTTCTGTCTCACTACCTGGCTCCAGCTAGTCTCAAACAACTATGCTCCAATGAACTTTCCTCCTCAGCCTCCCAAGCAGCTGGGATGCCTTTACCTTTTACCTCTGTCAGTACCTAAGACCTGCTCCCCTGTGGCAGGAGGAGAGGAGCTGGGCTAAGGCAAAGGGTGAAGAGCTGGTAAAAGGGAATCGGCTGGCCTCTATCTTTTCCATCTGAGATACTGTATTTAAGGCATCTGTCCCTGCCTCCTGGCACCCTCTTAGAAAAGGGCTTCCCTCAAGAGCATAATAGAAGAATGGAAGCTTTAACAGGTAAATAAAACATTTTGAAGGATAACAGAGTCCTTAGTCCAGCTGGCCCTCAGACTCTTGCTTCCAGGACTGGGGGGCTGTTGCTCCCATGTCCTTATCTGTGCCCTTTGTCCTCCCCTATTGGTAGAGGGCACTTCGCAGACTTGGGTCTGAGTGGAGCTGAAATCCTGTCCCTCATCCCTTACTAGAAATGGCAGCCTGAGCAGAGCTTCCTCCAAGATCAAATTGATTCTGAGATAGGGTCTTTGTGTTCCTTCCACAAGTGGGGCCTCTGGCTCCATTTCTACCCCCTACCCCTTCAGTCCTACTCAGTTCCCTCAGAATCTGGAGAAGGAAAAAACCCAGGCCCCATGCAGGATCTGGGGAATCCCAGACCCAAAGCTCTAGCACCAGCAGGCTGACCAGCCCCAGAGCAAGCTCCCCAGGTGCGTCCCCAGGCGAGGAGAGGCTGATCTGAGCTGTGATTAGGCTGGAATGTTCCAGGGTCAGGAAAGATGGTGCAAAGGTCTGGTTGTCACGCGTTCCTCAGGTTGGACATCCAAATGTCCTGCCTTGAGGGTCCATCATCCTGCCCTGGGCACAGACAGCTCTCCTCTCGCCCTTGTCTGCTTTACCCCTCCATTTCTCAGCAGCTCACCAAGGCTCACGTGTTCCTTTCTGCTGAAACCTATCCCTACCAACACTCTGTCTGGATAATTTTACTCTTTTTCTAAGCCTCCCTCCAGGAAGCCTAGCTGACCCCTCCCTTACTCTCACTGGGCTGGCTGCCCCTCCCCTGTCCTCTCAAATCCCCAGAGCTTTCTTTATGTGGCATTCATTATGCTGTCTCCAGAGTAATTGCCTCACAAAGCAAAGTATCAGCCCCTCTTACCAATGCAACTGCCGAGGGAGGAGAGTCATCTCTCTCCAGGAACCTGAAAGTCATAGGTGCCCAATCAGAACAGAGTCTACAGTTAGTTCGGGATGGTGGCGCAGCCTGGGATCCCAGCACTCTGGGAGGCAGAGATGGGAGGGTTGCAAGCTTGATCATGACAATTTAGCAAATTATCAAAACCCTATTAAAAAAATCCAGTTTATGGGTGAGTGGGGGTTCAGGGGAGACCTCTTAAATGCTTTCCACAGTCAGGTGCTGTGATGCACACCTGTAATCCCAGCACTCAGCAGGCTTAGAGGCAGGAGGACTGCCATGAGTTTGAGGTCAGTCTGGAGCACACAGCAAGTTCAAGGTCAGCCTGGACTACACAATAACACCCTGTCTCAAACCAAACCGAACCGAACCGAACCGAACCAAACCAAACCAAACCATTTCCACACCACACCTGAGGTCATCCCTCCTCTCTAAACCCTGAATTTTAGGCCTCTTTTCCCCCTACTCAACCCCAGCCTGCTTTCTCAAGCTGATAAAAGCTGGTTGGTACAGGAGAGGGATTAATCCTGGGGACACAGCCTGCTAAGGAACTTTGACCTAAGTTTCCTTTTGTGTAAAACAGTTTAAGCACCTTCTTCCTACAGCTCTCAGGATGCCAAATGACAATGACCTCTGACAGACCCATTTGACCTCCACTCTGCAGGGCTATGATTGCTGTGGGAAGGGGCAGCTCTGAGGTCTGGCTTGGCAGGCTATTTGCAGCAGTTCTGTATGCTTCTTTCCCTCCAACCCCTTCCTTCAGGGTGCTTGACAGACTCTCTAGGGTGCTCTGGGATATGTGGCTGTGGCATGTAGGGGACGATCCTCGGACAAATGATTGGCCTCCGAGGGCACCTCTATCTCTGCACGTCCCTGTGTGGTCCTATGCTGATTGCTTGCCAGGTACCAGGGGTGTGTGGGGGTCACTACTTAGACCTAAAGTGGGGAGTGGAGGCAGGTAGCCTAGGAGTCTGGGGAGCTCGACCCCAGAAACATAGAATCTGAGAACAAGGGAGCTGCCACCTCCCTGCCCTGATATCTGGAAGCCTTCCTAGCCACCTTCAGGCTGCCCTTCACCCAAGGCCAGGAAGACAATCTGTGTGGGGGCAGGAGGAACCTTGGCAAGAATGGAGGCTAGCAGGGCACTTTTCTCCCCCAATGTGCCCCTCCTGCTAAACTCAGAAGCCTGGGGGTAGGTGCAAGAGGAATGAAAGTATGAAGCAGGGTGTGCACCCATGTACCTAGCTGTGTGTACCCTGGGTGAGTGACTTCATTTCTCTCAGCTTTATTTCCTAAAATGTGAAATTGCAATAATCGCACTTATCTCTTAGACAGTTATAATGGTTAAAGAATTAAGTGGGATTAAATAATTTGAAGTATTTAAATCAAATTCATTCATTTTTCTCAGTGTACATATTAAGTGAACAAAAAATGGCTGTATTACTATTGTTATCCATCTCTAGCTTGTGTTCCCAATATCTACCCAGGACACTTGAATGCTGTCCAACCTACAGAGTGAATCTGCTTAACATTCACAGTGCCTCAAAAAGAAGCTCACTGAACTCAGATGAGGGCAGAAAGGCAGCCCCCAGGTTCCAAGGTCCCCAGGTTCTATCACCACCCACACCCCTGCACCTACCATGACACCCAGTGTTCCTGGGCAGTCTTTGGACTGTCCATCGTCCTCCCAAGGCTGAGAGCTTGCAGACGTCTTGCTGATTTCTTCCTGCATGGGACACTCAGGCAGGTAGGAAGCCCTGCCATCTAAGGACTGAGTCTCCTGTCCTAGAGGCTGTGGCATGGTCCCAGGAGCTAAAGAGTGGAGGTAGGAGTAGGAAGGATGCAGAAAAGTGACAACAAGGATCCCATCTCTGCTTGCTGCTGTGCTTTGGTTTCCAAAGAAAGTGCTCAACATTTTCTCTCCATGGAGACAACGCATGGGCAAGGACACCACTGGTAGAAGGGGTCCCTACCTCTATGCCAGGATCTCAGGGGCAACCAAAGGCAGCTCTGTAGCCATGCTGAATGTAGAATGGCTGGTGTAGGGAGAGGGGGAGGCTGAGAGACCATATATATCCCCAAAGGCCTAGCTTCAGGAGAAAATTAGATTTAGAAAGCACTTCTGCAAGTTCCTCACCATATGGAACAACTCGAGGGTTAAATTTCCCCTCATATCAGTCTTATCTGATACTCTTGACACTCATGGCATGGGTACTTGTGTATCCTTTAGGGATCCTGGCAGCCCCAGACAGGCCACCCTGAGGCTAATCACAAGAATTTCGGCCAGCAGGTGACCACATTGTCACTCCTTAAAGCCCCTTGGCCTAGATCAAGCTGCCAGCATGGTACAGCATCCTCCCTCACAGCCACCAATTGATATCCTGCTGAGGACTGGCCCTGTGGAAGGATCCTGTATCTCATCCAGGGGACACAGCGGGATCCTCAGCCTTCTTTGAGATAGTCTATGCAGGGCTGGGCCTTGGAGAAGCTGCTTCTTCCTGGGTACTGGTGCTTCCTGAGGATGGCCTTTGACTGCTGGGCAGCCTGTCCCACCTAGGTCCCCACCAGATTGTGAAGTGTAAGAGAAGCCAAAGCCAGGCAGGACCAGGCATCTGGAATGGCTGTTTTGTTGGATGGGCCCCAGACCTGGCGCTCTGCTGCCCAGGCCCTGCTACTCTTCTGAGGGATGGGGGTTGGCGATGTAGCCGTGCCAGGTCTTGAAAATGGGGCTGAGGGAGGGGGCAATGTGTAAATGCTGACATGACAAACCCCTGCTCCTCTCCTAGGAGTTCTTTTATTAAATGTTCACTTCTAGCTCCTCCTCTTGTTGGGAGATGATGCACAGAAGGCTGGGTCACCACAGCCCCACAGCCTGAAACCCCACCCCTCAGCAGCACGGAAATTTCAGTCAGTGACTGCAAGGAGCATTGTAACCTTCTGCCAGCAATCAACAGGCAGCAAGGAAAGGCACCTGGCATCCTCAGAGAGGGATGGGCCATGAGGAAGGGCTGGCAGGTTTCCTGGGTATACGGAGGGGGGGAGGCACAGGGCATAGGCAGCAGTCTTCTGGGTCTGTTTCAGGAGAAGAAGTTCCAAACCAGGTACTTCCAGGCATGTATCCAGGTCCTGTCTGCTCCCAATGCCCTGCCCATCCAGACTGGCTCCTCCACTTCCCTTTACCTGTGCTAGAAGCTTCTGTGACTCTTTATCACAGCTAGTGATTCTCCACTTGCTAGGTGGTTGCTTGACATCTGTATCCCCTAAGGAGAGTCTATCAGGTGGTACTATTAGGACAGCAGGAGCAATATTTATTTTCATCATGGTCTATCTAGCACTTTGCACCTCCCCAGGACTGGGCACACAGTAGGTTCTCAGTACACATTTCATGAATAAGTGAATTAAAGAATAAATTCCTCCATCAGACATTGTGAACTCTGGGAAGACTGATTCTGGTTTATTTTTATATCCCCAACACCTGGCCCAGTACCTGCACAAAGTGGCTAAATAATGGGGATGGAAGACTGAGGCTAACGGTGAGTCCAGAGAAGCCTCTGCAGATGTGCTAGAGACCTCTCTATTCCTTCCTACCCTTGAGACAGGGAAGACATGACCTGGCCTCCTCTAGGTAGCTCTCCTGGGAACTGAGATGGCAGAAGGTAGGGTTGACTAGAAGAGGTTCTTGCTGGATTGTCCCCAGACACTTCCAGGAAGGCTGCTGTTGGGGTGAATGTGGAAACTCTAGAGGAGCCAGACCTAGTGTACTCACCTCGGATAAAATGAGGAAGACCAGGGATGGCAGCAGAGAAGGAGTCTGGAGCAGGGCCAGAGGCCACGGTCATACAAGCTACTACCTACCCACATCACCAGAGTCCTGACTGGTGATGGGGCCAGGATTGTCACAAGTGCCACTCTTTAGAACTGGAGGGTCTTGAGGTCACATGGGGCTCGGAACTTAAGGCTCTTCTTATCTTCGCACAGTTAGGAAGTCTCAGGCACACCTGGAAACTGAGAATAGAAGAAGCAGGGGAAAGTCTTGTGCTGGGCTTGGAACTCCCCTGCACTGCCAGCAGTCAGCAGTTGAGTAGCTGTCTCCCAGGAGGAGAGGCTCCTCTCAGGGGTAGTGTCCCTGGGACCTCTGACCAGGAGATCATTGGCTGGATAAATGGGAGAGGAGATGCCTCGGGGTCCAGGTCCAGGTTCTAAATAGATTTGAGATCTATGGTTTTGAGTGTCCAGCTGACCAGGTGTGAATCAGCACAAGGATGGACACAGAGTTTAGCCCTGAAATTTCCAGCTCATAAACCTCTGCTAAATGTTTTAGGATTTAAAGCCACAGCTATGTGCAGATTGTGAATTAATTTGACCTTTAACTCCAGGGGTTGCAAAACTCCCCCAATCTAAACCAAACTGAAGTGAGGGTAAGAGCTATTATCAGGCAAGCAGAAAGCTGAGTTTCAAGGACTTTCTTTGAAACTAAACATAAACTTGACTTTCTTCTGGTAAGTATTTCTTCAATGGTAGAATGGATGCAGGTCCTAGAATGGATGCAGGTCCTAGAATGGATGCAGGTCCTAGAATGGATGCAGGTCCTAGAATGGATGCAGGTCAGGGTGTGGACACAGAGGTCTTTTATTTTAAACACAAAACAGTTGCTTATCACCAACCCTGATAGCTTTCATCAAGGCTGATTTGGGATCCTAGGAACAGAATATTTCTCAGTGGAATCAGCATCATACCAAGTCGGATGATTGCCAGGAGTGTCAGGGCCTGGGATAGGGTCACTCACTGGTCTGTGCTGCATGAGTGTTAGGTAGCAGCCTGCAAGACTTAGGAAAACAGGGTCCATACCAGGAAGTGACGGAGGGAGGAGCCCATTGATGCAATTATTGTATAAACTCACCCTCCCACTTTAGAATTTAAGACCACATGTGGCCGCTTTAGAACGTCTGACCCCCAGGTGGGTTGTGTCGTGGAGGTGGGCTCAGCGCGGGCTCTCTCCCTCTGCACTGGTCGGTTGGCCTGAGCACCCAGATGGCCCGCGCACCCACTTTGGCTGGGGATTGGAGAGAGCGTGGAAGACAGTTGCGCATTCCCTCAGCCCTTCTTACAGTATCCTCCCTTTGCTGCGCTCTGAAGGCAGCCTAATCAACCAGCGGCCCCGCCCGAAATGGGGACAGAGGCCGGAGCAGAGGCCGCGCGGCGGGAAAGGGGCGCTGGGTCTGCGGGGCAGTGCCTGCTGCGCTCTGAGTCGAGCACGCTGGGGCCCGGCCACCTGTGCCTGCCAGCGGTGGCTGCTTCTCTTCTTCAGACTTGGGCGCACAGCACCACCGAGCCGGCCTGAGGGCGGGGCTGGAAGCCTCTGCCTGGCTGGGCTAGGGAGGTGTAAGGAAGGGTCTTGCCTGGCCCGGGCTCTGACGAGAGCAGCACCCGTGCACCGCCGTCCGAGGAACTGGCGGGCACGTCATTCGCCCCCTGGCGGCGCCTGCACACACCAGGCGCTGCCACCGGCAGAATGAGCTGTCCATAGCAGCACTGGGTGCCACCCGAAGTCACAGGACAACCAGGCAGGAGGCTAGGGAAGGGAGGCAGGTGGCCTTTGGAAGAAATGGGGCGCGGGGGTGGGGGGAGACGATGGAACAAAGCACTGTAAAATTTGAAGTTTCCCCTGGATGCATATCCTCTGGGTTCACTTCTGAGTGGTCCTCCTCCCCTCACCCACTTTCCCTGGAAATAAACATTTCCCTATCTTTCTCTCAGTTTCTGGACAATGCGTCTGTGCTACAGTGACTGACAATGGCAGCTTCACCTCAGGCATACCACACCTGGGGCAGCTCTGAGACAGTGGCAGGAAGTCTCATTAGGAGGGGGAACAGCATTCTAAAAGGTCCCCTGAGTGCCCTTGGAAAGCCTGGCGTTGCTTGAGGCCTTTTGGAGGTAGATTTTGACTTCTGGGTGCTTCCCTTCTCAGAAGACAAATAGGTTCAGGAGACATTGCAGGGGAGGGTATTTAAATCGGTTACCATATTCAGATATGTTGGAGGGTGGCAAATTGAAGGTCTGCCTGGAGTGGCATGAACTCTAGCTATGCCACTGACCACAGACACAGCAAGTGGTCTGGCAGCAGGAGCCTCAGGGGAGGGCATGGTGGGCTGAGCTGGGCTGTGAACACTGGAGCCCTCAGAACTTGCTAACAGGACAGAATTCAGACAGAAAGCAAGAGTGTTACTGGCCCTATCTGAAGTGGAGAGGAGGGCTGGTGCAGAAATCAGGGTGGCCAGTCCCAGAGCCCTATGCAGGCTTGCCTCTGTAGGAAGAAGAAGAGCAGAGGCTGGAAGCCCCTGGGGAGGCAGCTGTTGCAGCAGCTCTGAGCGCCAGGAAGGGAGGCTTCCACTTCAACAGTCTTGATCAGGGTGGGAAAGCTGGGATTCCGGGCTCTTTCAAGAGGCTGGGAAATGATAGGTATAGTGGTGCGCTCTTGTAATCCCAGCACTAGAGAGGCTGAGGCAGGATGATTGCTACAAGTTCAAGGCCAGCCTAGCCTACAAGGTGGGACTCTGTCTCAAAAAAAAAAGAAGAAGAAGAAAGAAAGAACAACAAAAAGTCTTCAAAACAAACCAAAATATGCAACAACAACAACAGCAGCAGCAACAAAACCTCAAAAGAAATTGGGAAAGACTCAGGTTTTTGCCAGGAAGAAGAAAACTGAGTCACTGTAGGTGGTGGGACCAGCTCCAGGCTAGATCCAAAGGTGAAAAAACTAAAAAGAATGAAGCTGATTGAGCAAAAAGAAAAGATCAGGAAGCCTTTTGGGGAGGAAGCCAAAAAGTAGGTATCTGTCTGAGGGGCCAGCAAGAGTGGGGGTTTTGGTCAGCAGGGACCTCCAAACTTCAGGTTCCCAGTCCAGCTAGGCACAAAAGGGTGAAGTTTGTCCTCTAAAGTGATACAGATCAACCTTGGCATCACTCACCATGTGGTGGCCAGTAAATATTAATTGGCTCTGAGGACAAACTATACTTTGACTCACTTCTGGCTAATTAAACCTGCCATATACATCGGCAGAGGGGACAGAGACACTAGGCTGTGCTGGAAAGAAGTTAAATGAGGCTCAGATAGACTTCTGGCCTGCATACAGAAATCTGCTTTGGCTTGATCTTTCTTCAAGTCCTTTGAAGACATGACTAGAGTCGATGAGGAATAATTCCACTTCTTAGAGAAAGCCTAGCTCCTCAAGCACTGAAGAGCTCAGAGGAGGGAGGCAGAGTTCAGATGCCCCTCAGATCTTGCACACCTATGACAACAATGGGGTTTTCTGAGAAACCAACACAGAACTGCTGGCCTCCTTTGCCCCGTGCATGCCTGGCAGGTCTGGACTGTTGGGGGTGGTGTGTGTACTGCTTCCATTCTGCTACTTCAAGAAGAAACCTGAGCCATAGCAGTGACTCAGACCTTCTAACCAACTAGGAGACATACAGCAGGCCACTTAATTTTGCTAGGCCTTGTTCCTTCTCTGTGAGATGAGGAAATAGCAATATTGGCCTCACAAGGGGGCTGCGAGGATTCACGAAGAATGGAAAATGCTTGCACAAAGTAAAGGCCTAGTAAGTGACTGCTATTTGATGAGGATGAGGATGATCTATGGTTAATAACAACCAAGCTCCACTAATTCCAGGATATCTTGAGACATACTTAAAGTAGATACCGTGTTTTTTAAAGGTAGCTTTTGTCCATATGTAAAATCAGAAAAACATCATCTTAATGTCTATGATGCAATATATAAGAATAAAATGAGGTAAGGTTAAGGGTGAGGCAAGAGTGGAGTTTAGCATTGCTGAGAAAGGACATAAGAACGAAGCAGGATGGCTGTGCCCCTTCTCCTCCCATCCGTGTCCTCCCAGAGCTATAAGGGATCAGTCCCTTCTCAAAGCTTCCATCCCTCTTCCTTCCCTCGACAGTATTCCAACAGGACTTAGGGTAAAGGTCAACTCTGGGGTGAGTGGCTCAGGACAGGCAGTTTACTGCTCTCTTCTCTCCAGGGGAAAGATACACCTGTCACCACAGTGGGTCAGCAGGAGGTCTGCAGAGTTCCCTAGAGCTGCCAACCAGGCACAAGAAAAACATTTACATTGAACACACTGAAAGGATCAAATGTGGTTATCAAAAAGTTCAGACTTGCAAGCTTTGGATAAGGCCCAGGTTTGGCTCCCTTTAACTTCCAAACAAATTCTTGTGGGATGTTGCAATTACTTGTGACAATCCTGCTCCCTGCCTGAGACTTTGATTTCAGATTTGGACATGTAAAACTGGGTGGTTGGCTGGGTCCTGAATGATGTGAGAGGAGGGGCGACCTGACTGTGGAAAAATCTTCACAGCATCTGGTGTTTGAAAGGCAGGTCAAGGAATCATGCTGTATCCCTATTACCAGAACTTTTCAGCCATTGTGGCAGATTTCCTATGCCTGAAATTGGTTTACTCTTGGGAGAATGGCTCATTCTGTCCTTTAAAACATAAATGTCCAGGAATAATTTTCTGTAATAGTTTTATGTTAGAGTCACTTTCCAGTTACTGTCATAAACTCTAGTCCTTGCCTTAAAGTCTTGTCCCCTATATGAGAAGAAATGGAAATTCATCAAGGTCAGGTGGAACAGTTTATTGGTAACAGGTGCTGGTAACGGCGGAGCCTAGGAGTGGGAGGTGGTGGTGCAGGGAGAGCCAAGCCAGTAAAGAAATGAAAGTGGCACATAGCTGGGCAAAGTGTGTTTTGGTGTCTGGACTCTGTGGCTCTTCTGGCTACAGAGGTATATACAAAAGGCTTTGAATAAACCCCCTATGTATTTGCATTGCTACTGTATCTAGCCTTAGAGTGCACTCAACACTTCTGCAAGACCCCAACCCTGTGTTGGGCTCCTTTCCTATTACTTGGCTGCTACATTTGGTCTGAGAAACCACACAACTTTAGTTCTGGTCCTTTCAGCTTACACACTGGCAATAAAACATGGGATACTGCTGTCCCTGAAAGGGATTTGATTAGAGGGCCTAGACTTCTTGCTGCATCCCTAGGCCTTTGGCAGTCAGCCTGACATAGCACTCTGCTTCTTAGGCTGATGCACATGACAGAATCAGGGATCAAAAATGCCTAGAGACATGGAGATACATTCCAGTAATTCCAGCTACTCACAAGGCTGAGGCAGGAAGATTACAAGTTTGAGGCTGTCTGGGCAATTTAGAAAGAACATGTTGCAAAATTAAAAAATAAAAGGGCTGAAGCTGATTGTGGTGGTACATGTCTGTAATCCTAGCATTCTGGGAAGCTGATGAGGATCCTAAATTCAAGCCCAGTCTGAGCAATTCCGTGAGACTCTGTTTAAAAAATAGAAAAAAGGTTGGGTAAATAGCTCAGAGAAAAGGCCCTGGGTTTCATCTCTAGTACTGCTGAAATATACATAAATGCATATATTCATGGGATTGAGGATGCAGCTCAGTGACTGAACACTTACTTCACATGTAGGAGGTCCTGGATTTGATCCTTCAACAATGGAAAACAAATGTAGGAATTCCTAGATACTCTGTGGAGTTTAGGCTGGTGAGAGTGTCACAGGCCAGTGCTGCTGGAAAATCTGGGATCATAAGCACATGCTTTTAGGGTGGTAAATGGCCTAGGATCACCAATAATGGTGCTATTCTCCCAAGTACCCTGTGAGCTTTTCTCTTCTTCTGAGATAACATCTCACTTGGGCAATCCTTAGGAATGACATGCAACAATCTGAAGAAAGAGAAGGTCTGAAGCAGGGGTTGCATTTCAGCTCAACCAGATTCTCAGGGAAGTCTAAAGTAAACACTAGGCTGACCTACTCCAGATTAGAAATACTGAAATTCCTTTAGGAGCAAGATAAGAAGGGACATTCTGAGAATGGGATGTGAAAGCAGGGAAGAAAAGAGATGAGACACTCCCTCCAGGAGTTCTTTTGGGTTTTGAAAACACAAAGCTCAGAACTCCTGAGTAAAACCAAATACTCAACTGTTTGATCCATCTCTGGGTGGAATGAGGGAATGAGTAAACTAGAATAATAAAACACAGAAATACAAATATGTGGTAGCTCAGGGCATCCTGTCAGGGAGGCTGAGAGACTCCAGGGAGTCAGGAGGCAAGAGAATGTCCCCCATGGGGGCTTTAAGAGATACTGTGTTTCTGAATGAGAAGCTGAGACATTTCTGAATAAGAAGACTCAATATGGTAAAGATATAAACTCCCCAACTTAATCAATTATAATCAATAAAACCCCAATCGAAATCCTAATAGAACTTGTTAAATGAGAGCTGGGCATAATGGCATACTTCTGTAATCCCAGTGCTCTGGAGGCTGAGGCAGGAGGATCATGAGTTCAAAGTTAGGCTGAGCTACATCATAGTGAGACTTTCGAAAAAGAAGAGGAGGATGGAAAAAGGAAGAGGAGGAAGAAGAACCTTATAATATAATTAGAAAGTACATCAGGAATGAAAAAATATGTAAGAATAGCAAAATGATTTAGGGGCAAAGGAGAAAAATACCTTGTATCAAATTATACACAAAAGCTACATTAAATGGAATAGTATTGTTATAATAAAAAGTTCACAGAACACAGACTCAAAAAACACCCACAGGAATTAATGGGACTTTTGAATACAAGGAGAGTAGCATTTCAGGATATTGTAGAAGAAGATATATAGAATCAACTTTTTTTGTTTGCTTGTTTGGTTTTTTGTTTTGTTTTGTTTTTTGGTACTGGGGATCGAACTCACAACTTTGTGCTTACCAGGCAGGCGCTTATGCTGCTGAGCTAAATCCCTGGCCCTGAAGATGATGTATAGAATAAATGATTCTGGGCAACATGTGATCCTAAGTGGAGGGAGGTAGATTTCTAATTCATACCATTTATGAAAAACTCCAGGTGAACTGAAGAACTAACATAAAAATATAACTGATGCACAAGAAAATACAGGAGAATGTTTGTTATTAGTTGATATGTAACTTTTTTTGTAAAGTCATAAAATATAAAACATAAAGGAGAAAACTAATATATTTTGAGTACCTCAAAAAAAAAAAACTCTTAAAGTCTAAGGTACCATTATGTGAGGTAAAACAAAAACAAAAACAAAGCAGTCAACCTAGGTTGAGGGTGGCTCATCCTGCCTGGGAGCAGACTATGAGATAAGGAGCCCTGTCTGCTTCTTTGCAATTTCCTGTCAGAAATTAGGGTGCAAGGAGGAGGCAAATACCACCAGGCGGCAGCTATTCCCCATTGTCCAGCAACCCTAGAGTCCTAAAATCAAGAGTTAACTGAAGTCATAATTATCAAAAGCCACTTCAAAATAAATGGGTTAAGTGGACCAGGGTGTGGAAGAGGAGAAGGCATAATAAAATGGAAGAGGAGGTAGGTGTGGTGGCACACATCTGTAATCCTAGCTCTTGGGAGGCTGAGACAGTAGGATCACCATGAGGTTGAGGCCAGTCTGGGCTACATAGTGAGTTCAAGCCCAGCCTGAATCACAAAGCAAGACCCTATCTCAAAAAACAAAACAAAACAAAACAAAAACAAAATGAAACGAAACGAAAGGATGAAGGAGTAGAAGCCTATGTCTCAAGAGTCTTCACTCTACGTTATGTCTAAGGAACACTCTGACACGAGGTCCCCAAAGCAAAGAGAAACTTTGTTATGTAGAGCTGTCATCAGCCACCTCATCCTATGGGGATCAAGGAACCCAGGAACCACTGTGCTCAGCTACTCCCAAGCTACACTTCTCACTGTGAGCTGACTCAGCTCAGAGGGTGGTTGCCTGATTCAGGTAGGGTGACAGGCACATTCAAGTGTTAGGAAATCCTGTGGCATTTGATACCAATTGATAAACTGGGTTAAGCATGTGGATCTAGAATTTGAAAGAAGGGAAAATTCTCAGCAAGAGAGGTAGGTACTATTTTCTAACAGGAAGAAGGGGATATGACAAAGAATGAAGCACTAAGAAAGCAGGAGAGGGTACCAACAATGGCCAAAATTGGAGAATAGCCTCAAAGACGGATTCATATTCCAAGAAGCAACAGACAATCCCTCAGGACCACATTTGGCTTTCAGAAATGTTTTGGGATTTTAAGGGTGAAAAGCAAGCAGTTGGGCATAAAACCAAGGCATGTGACCCCACATGAAAGGACGCCACAGGGGTACGGAGAAACCACTGGTCCCTAGAAAATTAAAAAGATGGATGGAAGAGCTTAGATTCAGTATCTACAGACAGAAAGCCATCAACTCCTTTATATCAATATCCAAACAGTGGCTGAGTGCCACCTATGTACGAAGTGTTCAGGGAAGGGCAATTAGAGACCTCTGCTCGCCACCATTAGTATATAAACGCCTAGCAAAGTCACCCACCTCCTACCCCTGAGATGACACCAGAGCAGCCCACTCATTTGTCATTAATGTGGCAGTTTAGAGTGCCTTCTAATATTGCAACCCAATTTCAGGGAAAAGAGTGGGTGGGTAGGGATCTGAAAACCTCCAATTTCCCAAGTAGATATGGGAAGCTCCAGTCTGCTAACACAGGACCAAAGAGGAGAGTAACCCAACTCCTTTGATGCTCAAGCAGTCCTGCTTTTGGGCCTGTTTCACTAGTAGCACTGACAATCAGCCAGGCTGCATACAGTCTCACAGAGACTCCATGGAGAAGAGTTCTTTCTACTTTCAGGTGAGGACCAGTGATTGTTAACACATTTATGTAGACTGTGGTTTCGCTTGAGAGTTCTGATGAAAACTATGGATTCTCTTCTCAGAAAAAATGTACAATGTACATGCAGGTATGATCTTGCATAAAATTTCAGGAGTTTTACAAACCTCCATAAGTCTCAGCTTAAGCGTTCCTGCCAATGTTAAATCACTTTTTTTTTAAATTCAAAGCTATTTCCTACAGCTGATTGACTGCTATCTTAGAAGTCCAACAGGTGAATTAATATTTAGCATTGACCTCTAGTCATTTTATGCCTTGGTGGATGGCAGAGATGTTGCCTGTAGCCAAAAGGAAGCAGAGCTCCTACACCAGTGGTGGTGAACCTATGGCATGTGTGCTGCAGTGGGCACACATACCACTGAGAAATCTATTTTATTTTTCACATGCTCCTCTACCCCCACCAGGAAACCTCAGACTCCTCAGACACAGACAATACGTGACAAACCAAAAGTAAATCTGATTCAGTAACAACCAGATCAGTGAAGACAGAATCAAAACAGTGATGGTGAACCTTTTAGAGCTTCCAATGATACAAATAGCCCACTGTAGCACATGTGCCAATAGATTCACCACTACCAGACTAGGTTTTCTTTGGGATAGCAGGAGAAAAGCATGAGGATAGGCTCAAAGCTGCAGTGAGAAGGACTCAGATAAAGATTAGCTGATCATTGTAGAGAGACACTTGGTCTTTTTGCATTATTCCTCTACCTGAAAGGCAGAAGCTGCTGGAGACTAAGCCTTTATTGACTACTACTTCTACATGTCTCCCTTTTATTTGTTTTTTTTTTTTTTTGTACTGGGGATCGAACTCACAACCTTGTGCTTGTCAGGCAGGTGCTTAGGCCACTAAACTAAATCCCTGGCCATGTCTCCCTTTTTATCAATAAAATAACAGTGAGGCAAATGATGATAGCAGCATTTATTAAATATCATCGTGTGTTAACCAAGCACTGTGCAATAATCTCTAGACATAAGTTATTTCACTTAATTTCCTCAACAATCAAAAGAGGTAAGCACTCCTGTTATTCCGTTTACAGATCAGAAAATTGAGACTGGAGATTAAGTAGAATTGTTTAAGGTCACAGAGGTAGTGAGTAGTAGAGTCTGGATTTGCACTGATAGCTGATTTCAAACCTAAACTCTTTATTTATTTTTTTATACAGGGTCTTACTTATTGTCCAGATTAGCCTTGAACTTGTGATCCTCCTGTCTCAGCCTCCTGAGGAGCTGAGATTATAGGCATGCACCACAGTGCCTGATTCAAACCTAATTCTTTTAACTTCCACTTTCATTGCTCCTTTCCCAATGATCAAGACTTAGACAAAGGTCTTGAAAATGTTCCAGAGTGATGTCTTTGTCTTGTCCCCTGCCCACTGAGTAGTAGCCTGAGTTTTGTTTTGTTTATTTGTTTATTTTTGGCTTTTTGAGACAAGGTCTCACTGTGTAGTTCCAGCTGGCCTTGAACTCACTATGTAGCTAAAATTGACCTTGAACTCATGGCAATTCCCCTGCCCCAGCCTCCTGAGCCTTGGGATTACAGGTGTGCACTACCATCCCTGGACAGTAGTGTAGTTCTTAAAAGGGACTCACTTTGGGGAATCTTTGCGTTCTACCTCCTATATGACTTTGATTTTTTAGTTCATACTCCAAGCTCCAATTTTATTCAGGAGCATAGGATGATTTAAACTCAGCTGAACCCAGAAACCTCATTTCTACTTTAGGTTTAGAATCAGAAGACTTTCTACTTCATCCCTGAAAAGTTGTTGGTGGGAGTTGTCATCATTCCCATTTTAAAGACATGAGGAGTGGGATAAGGAACAGGAATTATTAGAGGAGCTAGAATTTGTCAGTGTCACCAGTGATGCCGGTACTACTTTGTGGAAGCCAGGCTTTGCCAGGTGCTTCTTACCCTTAGCATCTGGAAATAGGGCATATTTCTGTTTAAATAGCTAGTGTCCTCACTTCACTCAACTGCATTCCAGGGAGATAAGTAGCCAGCTTACCAAAAGAAAGGTCTAGAATGCTATCTATCATGTACCCAGTGATCAAGGGGCTACCATATACTTGGTATGAACCAATGGTTCTTTTGGGGGACATTTGTTGGCTTGGTGGGTATTGACCTATCATTGGAGTCCAAGGCTACTTGTCCTTGCCTCAGAACCTCATATGGAAATGAAAGAGCTCAAGAGAGATGTTGAGGTCTACTCAGAGGTAAAAGGTACAGGAAGTTTAAAAAGTTGCCACTGAAAATTGATTCACATTCAGAGCCTCTGTTATATGTCACTTGTAGGCCAGAGGAAAGATAAAACAGAAGGTACCTTTTACCTACTCAGAGGTAAAAGGTACAGGAAGTTTAAAAAGTTGCCACTGAAAATTGATTCACATTCAGAGCCTCTGTTATATGTCACTTGTAGGCCAGAGGAAAGATAAAACAGAAGAGAACCTTCATTCAAAGAGAAGTTGGCCCCAGAGGCAAAGCTGAACCCTTGAGGTGGCCCAGACTCACTAGGGTCCAGTCATTTTGTCGTTAGATTTTTATTGTCTGCTATATCCCAGACTTGACTGGACACTTGAGAGTCCATGGTGAATCCTACCCACAGCATTTGACCACCAACAGAAAAAAATGAGCAAGATAATTTGGGCAGATATGGACACTAAGGAATAAAACTAGACAGAGAAGGGAGGGAGGGTGATTAGAGGGGCTGTAGCAGTTTAAAGTATCAAGGGAAACCTCTTCAGAGAAGGTACATGAGAGCCGAGGCTTGACTATGAAAATGGCCACATGAGGATCTGGGGGAAGAACATTCTAGGAAGAGAGAAGAACAAAGTCAAAGACCGCTGGGTAGCAACGGCTTCACAAATTTAAGAAACAGAAAAGCAACCATGTGGCATGAAAGAAATTAACAAGGGAGTGAAAGGAAGGAGAAAGCTGGAGAATTAAGAAGGGCTAGATCTAGTGGTCTTGTAACTATAGGAGAGAATTAGATTTTTATCCTAAGTGACTGGGAAGCAGGGAAGCAACACCATCTAATTAACTCCCCAACACTCCTTGAGGATTGAACATAGGGCCTTGCATATACTAGGCAGATACACTACCTTTAAGATACATCCCTAATCCTTTAAAAAATTTTTTTTAAATTTTGAGACAGTCTCACTAAATTGTCCAGACTGGTCTCAGACTTGTGACCCTCTTGCTTCAGCTGCCCAAATAACTGGAATTACAGGTATGTGCCATAATGACTGGTTCCAATTAGCATTTTTAAAAAGATTATTCTGGCTGCTGTATGGAGAATGGAATGCATAAGACAAAACAGCAGTGGGGAGACCACTGAGAAGAATTTAGGTAAGAAAATGGGCAACCATATAATTTGTCATCCAAACTGGAATACTTGCGCAAGTACACAGGAGTGCTACAAAAATTAAGCAGGAACAACAGACATAATCATGATGATCCCAGGCAAACTAGGACATATGGACACTGGATATGATACCTTAAAGCAGTAGTTCTCAAGGTATGGTTCCTGGAGCAACAGAATTGGTATCACCTGAGAATTTATTACAAATGCAAGTTCTACACCCTAGACCTGCTGAATCAGAAACTGGGGGTAGGACCAGGAGGCCCAGCAAGGCCTTTTCGTTTTTTGGTGGTACTGCAGATGGAATTCAAGTGTCTCACATATGCTAGGCAAGTACTGTACCTCCTGAGCTGCTACACTCCCAGATCATACAGCAGTAGGTATTTCAACAAATCCTTTAGTAAACGTTGATACAGGCTGAAGTTTGAGAACTAGTGGCCTAGAGTGACAGTGTATAGGGGAAGAGTTGTGGCCAGGTATATTAGAAGGAAATTAAGTGTCTGGAATGAGCTCTTTGCTTTTGGTTTGGGCGATCTGAGAATGTAGTATTCTTTACTGCAATGCACAAAACTAAGACAGGAAAAAATGGGTTTTGTGAAGGAATTAAGCTTCAGATAAAGCTAACTTCAGATGAAGTCAAGAGTGCAGAAATAGGCCTTTTTTTTCACTGGACTACCTCTCAGCATGAAGAAACAGTTCTCCCAGTCAGAGTGAGAGATTCATAGGCTGGACGAAGCTCACCAGTCAGTTTCCTTCTTAGGAGGCCCCAATTTTAGAGGCGGGATTTTTTCCAATAAGGTTTCTCTGCATGACAGTTCAAGTCAAGGCCCAAGAATGACTGTGGAGGAAAAGCTGAGTACCAACTCCCAAGCTTCGTCTTACTCACTGGCAAGTGTTTCACTCAGGTGAAAACACTTCATGAAGTAAAAGGAGATGCTTTTAGCCAGTGAACCTAAGGCTGGGCCGTATCCTATGAGCTCTCGGGAGACTCCAAAAGTTGTTACTGACAAAGCTCTAGCTGCAGTCTACGCACCCTGACTGGCACTGTCATAGGCAGCTTAACAGGTTTTAGTAGTTATGCTAGCAGTCTGCTTCAGAGAAGAGCTCCCAACTCCAAGAGAAGTCACCTTTCTATGTGGAGGCAGACTTCTAGCCTAGTGGCCCATGCAAGAGCATTTGCATTTTGTTTATCATATAGTTGCAGTACCCACAGGGAGCAATAAGCCCTTATCCCTGGTCCTGTCTGGTACAAGATGCACACCCTCAGTGACACCTGACAGTACATGGATGAAGGACAGAGTATGTGAACACCATTCTTGTAGTGATGCTAAAAACAGGTAGAAGCCAGAAAAAAACAGGCAGGTCAAGTTTGTATGCTAGGAGTTCTTAACTTGGACCTTGGGGTAGAGGTCTGTTAAGCAGCTGAGAGCCCCAAGTTTTTATAAGATTTTCAAACTTGAGACTCTAGCATGTAAAATTAAAGAACTTTCAATTTAGGAAGCAATGGTTCTCACATTTTACCCTGCATCAGGATTATCTGGAGAGCTTATGACAACAGGGATTGCTGGGCCCCAGTCCCAGAATTCTGATTAGGTAGACTTGGGATTGGGTTTAAGAACATGTATCTGCAACAATTTCCAGGGGAAAGCTACTACTCTTGGTTCAGGGTCCACACTTTTGGAACCATGCTTTGGAGGATACAAAAAATCATAAAGGGTTCAAATTCAAATTATGATATTCTCCTTTCAGACAAGAGTTCTAACAGATGTCACGGCCCTTAAAGTGCCTCTAAATCCTGAGGAATTTGAGATTTTATTTTTGGAAGAAGCATTTGGAGAGTGAGACTCTGGACCTCTCCCTGAAGATCAGGAAACATCTGTGCAATAACATTTTAGAGGGCATAGGAAAATGCCTCCAGAAACTTTTTTAAAAGCCCAAGCAAAACTAGCTGGAAACTACACAACTGATTCTTCTTTTCCTTCTTCTCCTCCTCCTTCCTCCTCCTCCAACTGTCTCCCCCCACCCCCTTTCTTTTCTTCCTCCTCCCACTTCTTTATGTTTCTGGAGAGGAACCAAGGATCAAACTCACAACCTAACACTTGCAGGTGCTGTCCACTGAGCTAGATCCCCAGTCCCCCATGCACAACTTATTCTAGCCAATTCAATTAGTGAGCCAACTGTTGGTGAATAGTGAAGTTTTGAGAATCTGGAGGCACCCAGTTTCTCTCATACTAGAGTCTGCCTCCTCACCCTTGCTGATGAGCTTACATCTAAAGCCACATGGGATTAGATAAAAGGTCTGCTGTAAGGAAGAAAAAGTATTTGCAAGGGGCTAGTATCTGGAAAATAGAAGAAGGAAGTTAACAACTCAATGAGACAAAGTTTAAGACCTTCATTCAGAACCCTTTGTTCAGGTAACTGGTAGTAATAGTACTCAGGGACATGCTTACTTTAAGCAAGAGCAATAGAAAGAGCATTTAATAGTTTCCTTCAGACCTGCTCTGAGTAAGTCATTCTCCTGTGAAAGAAAGGAAGAAATGAAAATGTGGATTCATTTATGAATCAACTTCCAGAACAGGAAATGTGGTTTTGAGCTATGCAGAGGAACTCTCCTTTGTATAGGGAACATTGGTTGATACTGTCCAGCTAAATATGTAATTCCAGAACTTTAGAAACTAAGGCAGAAGGATTGCTGTGAGTTCAAGGCCAGTCTGAGTTACCTAGTGAATATAAGGCCTGGCTGAACTACACAACAAAACCCTGTCTCAAACCCAACCCAACCCAAACAGACCAGACCATAAATAAACCATGAGATAAGGTGATGTCAAAGGAGACATTACATATAAGGGAATGTGGAGGCAGAACCTCATAGGGCAGCCAGTACTATGCTTTGCTATCAGCCTACATGAACTTTAAATTCTGACTGTAGAGCACTGGGCATGTTTTCCTGCATCCTATTGTTCTCATCTGCAAAATGGAGGCAATAATAGTGCTTATCTCCTAGGGTTGCAGTAAGAATGAAATGAAATAACCCAGGTAAAATGCTCAGCTTTGGGTCTTGAGTATTTTAAGCACTCAATGCTAAAAAAACATGATAAGTTCAGAAAAATTTAGGATGGTGGGGTCCTTAGTGCCACTGCTGAAGACAGAAAGTAGAGTTAGGTTGGAGCCACTGCTGATCTCCATGGGAAGCTCACTGAATTCTGTGGTATAAGTTCAGCAGGATGGAAAAGACAGGATGCCAAAGATACAGGATTAACTGAATCACCCTGCTGGCTACAAGTTAGGGATATCCTATTTTTTTAAACACTGCAATATTCAATGAATCTGTTTTGTGACACTCCTTCACTAAATGTCTAATGGTCTGATTTAAACAAATCAGAGTGAGTAAAAATCAATGTTGGTAGGAAAAGGAGATTTACAAGATTGAGGTGGAATTCCCATTTCCAGAAAAAAAAAATGTGGCTCCTCCTACTTAAATTCCAGAAGTGTAGTGCAACATTGTGAAGTGACAGTGTGGAGATACATGCTGGCCTTGAGGAGAGCCAGCAGTCTGAGACAGAAAAAGAGGGATCTCTTTCCTCTGATCCTACATGAGCAGAAATTCTTTCAAAACTCAGTACCTCAAATAAAAAAGTCCTATTTTCTTAGAAAGAAACTGTTACTGGAACTAGCAACAAAGAGATTTCTAAAAACCATGCAAAAGAGCTGAAATACATTATATACCACATGGTCAAATGAAGGTTTATATCCATTGGAGGTGGGAGTAGGAAGAGATTGCCAATTATATCTTTAGAAAAGGAAATGTTAAAGAAAACTGACAAAAGTTCTTAAACATGTTATGCTGGGCTTCTTTCTTGAGGGACCTAATGGCCCTACTATCATTGCCTTGTAGTTCATACTAATCCCATGTCTGGGATGCTTCCCTTGTGGCCCTATGGTAGGACCACACTCAAGGTCTCTTGCTCTCAAACGGACTGCTGGATATATTTATCATAGTCCTTTTGGTGGCTTTGAAATATTAAGGCCACAGGACAATTGCAAAATGGGCCTGGTCCCTGGCTTTTTACTCTCATATATTTAATGGAAGCAAATCTTGGCTAGTTTTCACTACAAGCTTATGTTCTGAACATTCCTCTCAGATTGGGACCTGTGAATTTATATTATCCCACTTCGAGGAGAGGGCAGAATCTCATCTCTTTTCAGGAAGTACTCACCTGTGTTTTTTGTGATCCTAAAATCAGAAGCACCACAGAACTTATGGAAAAGTTAGTTTCTTAGGCACTCTACCTACCTACCTCTCCAAAACTATGAGACCCTCAGATTTTTTTTTTTTTAAATAATGAGGATTAAACCCAGGGCCTTGTGTGGGGGTGAAAGGCATGTACCAGCATCCCTACCTTGGCTTTAATTTTTGGCAGTAAAAATTCTTCACTGTTTTTATGACCTGTTGTCAGGTCTGGAAATTATTGCAATTCTACTGTTCTTTACAAACAGGGGCTATTTTAGCAAGAAAACCAACAAAACAGTAATTACAATAACAAATTCTTTTGGGATTCATCTAAGGAAGTCTGAAACTCTAATACTATGAACCATGCTTCAGTTTTTAGAATATGATGATTGTCATGTATATTTAAATAACATTGGAATATATGGTATGATATGATTTTTGCCAAGAACCTTGGAGACCTACTTGTTCCTAGCCTTCCTTATATTCAGCCTGAAAGTAAAAGCATCAGAAATGATAAAGTGGCTCAAGCTATAAATATAACATTAAATTCAGTTGGATGTGATGGTGCACACCTGTAATTACGGTACTTGGAAGGCTGAGGCAGAAGAACTGCCGTGAGTTTGAGGCTCGCCTGGGCTACATAGTGAGTTCAACACCAGTATGAACTACATACTGAGACCTTGTCTGAAGAAACAAACAAACAAACAAAAAATCTTGAAAGATCATCATCTTGTCATTATTTTTAAGAGCTTGTTTTGTTTTGTTGCTGGGGACTGAATCTAGGACTTGAAGCATGCCAGGCAAGTGCTCTGCCACTGAGCTATAATGCCGGGTCCAAGGGATGTCATTCTAAAGCACAACTTCTATTTTCTCTACAGGATTCTATCTCTTGTGATGGACTCATCTGTAACCTTTTTTTCTACCCTAAATCAAGTTCAAATTTAAAATGACAGGAAACAGAAAACTTCCACACACGATCTATAGGAAAATTTTTTCCTTCTCCAATGTGATGGCTTCATTAACTCTTGCACTATCAGAGAACAGACTTAAGAAGCTGGACAGGGAGTTATTCACTAAAACACTGAAAAATAAATCTGTTTTAGTAAAATAAAAGCTTCGCTTCTGCTTAAGAGAACAACTTAATGTCAAAGCCAATTAATGATTATAATAGGCAAGTAGTAGTATACCTGCTGCCCAGTCCTAAAAATAGTTTTTATTAAAAATAAAAATCAAAGAGCTACCCAACCCCTCCCCAAAAAAAGCACTGAAACAAATGACTGATCTGTTTATATAGTCACATGAAAAATAAACATCTTTATTTTTTGCCTACTTTATTTCATTTTTTCAAATAAAATTTAAATCTGTACAAAGTATACTGTTACAGTATATATTTTGTAAGAATCAATGCCTAAAAGAATCACAATACTTCAATAAGCAGTACAGCAGACCTCGCTAGTTTCAGCTTTGATATTGAACAAACTCAAGCCGGCTGATGCACAACACGTTTGCTTGGTTTCCACATGGTGAGTTCCCAGCACTGAGATGGGAGAACATGACAGCAAATATGGTTATATTACAGCCCAACACTTGCGCTTCTTCATGTGATAATAACTGCACATATTTAATACAGAATGCTCAAATTTACTTTTTAAATTGCATTTGCTTACTTTTTAGTTAGCAAAATTCAACATTCTTGAATGGGGTCCCCAAATAGTGCAAATTAATGATATTCTATTATATATTGGCACATCTCCAATGAGGATTAACTTGTAAACTCAAAGAATATCAACAACTTCATCCTAAATTTTAACGAATGTACATCTGGTCCATTTAACCAAAGTCATTTTGGAAAGATATTAAAGAACAATTCTATTTCTGAAAGGATATTATTTTGACCATTCTTTAGAGAAGATAAATTTTTAAACTGTCATTAAAATGTTTATAAAAATTTTACAAACTTCATTAGAAATTTCAAGATGATGATTCACAGCAGACAAATACAAACTGTTTATATTCCAACAATACCTACTCTTAGACTTTCAAATAGTGCACAATCATGTCAGCTGTGTTAACTAAAATTCTGAACAGTGTACTAAATTCATAAGTGGTGCTGGGTCTAGCAAGTGTAAATACACAGTATATTTCAATGAAAAGAATTGTCTTCTTTATACTTTATTTGTTTTCCCATAAGGAAACATTAATGTTTACATTCTTTAATAAAGTTAATCTTACATCAGAATATAACTTAATACTGTCAGCAACAGGGACCACACACAGTAAATAAGAAGCACATTTAAAATAAGTTTGAATTCACATAGATTAACATTTGTTGGTTAATAAAATATTGACAGTATTACAATCTTACAATATTTACAGTAAGAAAAATCTAGAGTAATATATACCTTTCACAGCAGGATTCCTTTTTAAAAATTTCTTCCAGTTTGGGATTGTGTATACACGAAAAGCTCAAAATAAAGCAACTCTGCAATATAATCTTAAAATAATGGCTACTAGGGGGAAATTCTATCACAACCATTGAAAATAATGGTGACTTCTCACGGAGTCTGTGGCATCTGAGAACCTAATTAATTAACCAAAGTCTTGCTCAAACCAGCCTCAGTTACCCAGATTAAAGCTGCAGAACTCCGGCCTTCCCTGACCGCTGAAAACCCAACAGATTTCCTCATCATTCTATAAGAAAAGAGGGAAAATTGGTTTCAGCTCATACCTCATGGCTGGAAGCCTCCGGCCAGTGCATATTCCCTAAATTATGCTAAAAGAGAGCCAATTTCATCCCCTTAGCATCACAAGAGTTCATCCTCCCATCACAGTGCATCCTGACATCAAGCTCACTTACTCCTCAACTCTTGTGCATTGGGATAAGGCATGAATTTGGCCCATATAATACACACCAGTATCTTAGAGACTTTGGGACTAGGGCAAAGAAACAGACTAGTGTAGTTTGCATTGAGATCAACAGGAAAAATGGGAAGTGATGCACATTTCCAATTAGAATGACAAGAAGACCCACATCCCTAAACTGGAATTTGGCCAGGGCATCAGAGTTAGCACCCCCTCTCTGAGTACCACAAGCAATTCGCATGTGTGCTCTGGGCCTCCACCAAGAGAGAGCATCTACGTTAAGTAACACAGTGTGGGACATTAGTTCAGTGACGACTCCCAAGAATGCATATACAATTCTTGAATCTGGGGCTGACAACAGCACCTGAGGTCAATCATCCAAGCTGTGACCTGTCCCAACCCTGCTTACTTTATCTGATGGGCAGAGCACTCAGGGATATGGCTGCTGGTTACTTTGGACTCTAGATCTCACAGGTAATCAACAGGTATCTGGGATTGAATTAGCAAACTGTACCAGGGCTCCCTAAACAGACACTGTCAGGTTTGAAATCATGTCAAGCATGAATCTTCACTGTCAGGTCAGAAATCAAAGTGGGAGTCTTCCCACATCAGCCAAGGTTATTTTGTCAAAACCTTAAAGGAGTTGGACAGTTTTTCATGTTGCATGTGATTAGTGTACTTATTTTAGTCAAGCTGGATTGACAAACCAGACTGATCTATTTAGTTTTGTTTTTGATTCTTACATATGTGCTAACCCAAAGCTGTTATATTTGGGTTAAATACACTGACAGAGAAAATTCAAACAACAAAAGTTTCAACAAACTTCTGTGGCATATTCTTTTGGGAAGTCAATGCAAGATCTAAGGTATTTCTACCCAACAAGGTCTGTTTAAGTGTTTAATGTTACTTCCTTTTTGGTCCTATACAGAATGCTATGACTTCTATATAGGTCTGAATGCTGCTCCATGTAGATTCCTTCTGTATATCTAAAAATATATACTTCTCAGTAGTTCAATACATGGTTAATCTTCCCACAGAGGAAGATTTTTGTAATCACATGTTGCAAAGTAGAAAAACATCTCCTTTCTAAGAAAGGAAATATACTTTCCTATTGTACACTTTTGAATAAGCCCAAAGGCATGCACCAAAAATCATTATTAAAACTAACACATGCACTAAAATGGTGTAGAGTTAGACTTAAAGTGCTGCTTCTTGATTTTTAAATTTGACTAAATTTGACATTTTGTCAGTTGTTGACTCAAAGATCCCCCCACCCTATCCCATGGCATCAAGAAAGTAAAAAGTATGCATAAATCTTTAAACTATCCTTTACATGGGGGAAAGAACGGATATATCAACTATCCTATTTATCAACTGGATTCCCAGTTTCAAATAAAATCAAGTTACTGGTAAAAATTGACAAAAGCTAATTTACCCAAACAAATATTTCTAGTAAATAATGTTCTATATAGAGAATAATTTACTTTGGTTTTATGCACCTTCTCAAAAATAATACTAGTGTCCCATACATACATCATACTGATGTGTTCCAGCAGTTGTAAGGCAAATCTTTTTTCCCTAGTGACATTTTGTTCCCCAATAGACAAAACTAAAATCTTTTGGTGAGGAAGGGGTTAAGGTAATGGCTAACCCCTTGGCATCCTGAGCATTGTGGTTTATCAAACTCTACCCTGCTAGAAGTTGTCAGGCATCCTGTCCCCTGCCTTGAACCAAAAATGGCTCCCACATCTAGAGATGCCCTGACTCCTTTTAAGTAGCTCTCAGAACTTGCTTCTTTTTCCTTTCTGTCTGGATGTTACAATGTCTAACAAAGCTGGCTGCAATGTCACATTTTGCTAGTAGGGGCCACCATCTAATAATTGCAATACAAAATGTTTTAAGTCAATAGTTCCTAATTTTATCAAATAATTGCATTAGTATTTTTTCTACAGAATTTACTTGGAGCATAGATCCTTAACTTAGGTTTCAGAAGATGTGTGATGCCCCTGAGGTTCTATGCAAAATTATCTGTGTATATGCACTTTTCCCCTCTGGGAGAGGGTCCATCACTTTTGCCAGATTATCAAAGGTATCTGTGATCCCCAAAAAAGGATTACAGGGACTTAGAGGGATACCCGTAATTCATTTTATACCATGATTAGAAATTGGGGGCAGAAAATGAAAAAGAGCCTCCAAAAAGAAGTGAGAGAGACAAATGTCGATCTCTCCCTTTATTCACAGTTGGGAAATAAGTACTTCAAACTAGAAAAAAGAATTAATTAAACTGGTTAAACTCCATCTAAAAATAAAGCCACTTTCTATATTTTTTTCATTTTCAATAAGTGGTAAATTTAGTCTCCAAGAAAAAGTTTGGAGACTCAATTTCTCTCTTTTCCTGAAGGAAATTCATAGGTATAATACTGAATTTATCATCCATATTTAAAGACCTGACAACACAAAAATTAGGTAACTCGAATGATGTGAGCCTTTAACTTATGATTTGTATAGGATTATGTAGAGTCAAATTCACATCTGTTAATCTTTATTCCTCCAAATTGGTTCATAGTCAGACAACTACAATTCCACTAGATAGACCGAAATCTAGACAACGGATGTTAAATTTTCTAGTCAAATTAAAAACAAAGCTTGAGTTCCACAACAGAATCTGGCCACAAAACATTCATACCATGATATAGAGGACATTCTTATTTTAAATATACCATCAAATTTTCAACAGAATTTTCAAATATATGATCCAGAATATTTAGCAAAGCATGCTGTAAGGAGCATGTCAAGAATTAAAACACCACCCTCCTTCTCCCCAGAAACATATTTGGGCATTCTGAAAATAAGTCAAAATGGAAAGAGGCCTCTCACTTGTTGGTTTTAAGTATATAAAAATGATGGGAAAAGGAATATTAGATGAAATAACTTACAAAAGAAATTAACCCCAAAATACATCTCTCTGTTCAATTGACAAAACTGTCAAGTCTTCTCTTTTTTGCAATTATAAATACTGTGTTACACAATCTAAGACAAAAAAATATGCTTACAGGTACACTTTTTGTTCTTTTCTTTCAGAGAACATCTTTGAGGTTATAAGACTGCCTCTGGTTAAAATAAAGTCTCTTATCCCTTGCTGTATCCCCTCTCTCAAAAATGAGTCAATCCTGAATTCCAAAAAGCAATAGTCATTTAATCAATTATTTCAATACCAATTATATCATATAGACCATGAGGAAACAATATGAGCATCATGGAAAACTATATGAAACAGGCAGATGCCACTTGCCACCTACTTCACTTCCAGTTTTTTAAGCATGTACCCAGTAAGACTCAAATCTCATTAACAAAAGTAGAAACAGACCAATACTCCAAAATCAGGTTATCTGAGGCCAGAAGTTAGCTCTCAAAGATAAGTCTATCCTAAGCTTTTACTTTATTTAAAACTTCTAATAAAGCTCACATTTACAAAGGATTTTATTGGCAAATCAAGGACCTTATTAAAATATTTATCAAAACAAATTTCTGTATTACATAGCTAAGATTAAATATTTTCTTGGCTTTAAAAAGTATATTTAATTGCATATACATTTTGCTTTGGGAGGGATATTGAAAACAATTCTACAAGAAATTAGAAAAGACTAGAAACAAAAGTGAAAGTGACTAGTCTTAACTTTCAAAAAATCAAGTGCAAAGATAAATAGTGCAAACAATGAAAAATATAAATTTTATAGGCAACTTTACATAAACTTTCCTACTTATGCACTTTTACATACTGACAACTTTAGAAACCCTAACAATATGCAGCATGGAATTGGGCTATCATTTATTTCCACTGACTAGACTCAAGGAAGTCTTTCAAAGACTTGTCTCACAGTTATTTATTTAAATCACTGGTTCTTGACACAGGTTTGGGAATTCACTTCTTTTTAAGCCAATTCCTAGAGGAGGGACTACTTAAGAAGGCTTTGCACTGACTTAAACAAGTTATAGTATGTTACTATAATTTAAAATATAACACACAATAAAATGCAAAAATTATACTGTCAACTTTATAAAATAAGTAATATAAAAATAATCCTACCATTAATGAAGTTGAAATGTGTAAAAAGGAAAAATTACCTTCCAAGTACAAAATCAGAGTCTCTTTCATTGGGCTATTTTTAAAGAGATTTTTATCATGAATGTACAGAGATCTGATTAAAATGGAACTTAAAAGTACTTGTCAAAGGGAATAATTCATATTAAATTTGCCAACAAAGAGTTAATCCAAATATATCTGAATTATGTAATTTAAAAAAATATTATAACAATTCTTTATCCTAAATAATTTAAAACACCCCTGGGATTATGGGGACAGAATATGAAATGGTCACCACCTCACTCTACAAAAGAACAACCAAGATATACTAAATTATATAATTAACATCTGACATCAAAAATCTCTTGTAAAGTCTACAATTTTAAAGTAAGAGAAAAAGTAGAAAGACAAACAGAAACACAATTGAGGGAGTATGTCGTCTAATTTCCGAAATATATTATTATGAAGGCGTTAGAATGTCCACAATATTAAATAGTTGCCAAGATTATAAACGTAAAGAAACAGACAAGATATCTAAAATTGCAACTTAGTGCTTTTACCTGGTTCTTCTAAGAAATTAATGTGGGACAAAGGCTAGAGTTTATGTAAAAGGAAGGCTCTTTGGATACAGACCTAAAGGTAAACTACATTGTGATGAGCCCAAGAAGATATAATCTGTAAAGATAAATATTACTGATAGTTTAAAAATGGTAACTTTGAAAAAGTTTGAAACTTTTGTATCTTCTTTTTTTCAAAATAGTCCTTAGCACCAACTTGCCATTACTAGAAAAGCTGCCATTCCAATTATGCTAGTTGAATTTGTCCCAGAAAAGCAAACATCTTATACATATAAACAGATTTGTATAATGCATCATCATCATCATCATCATCATCATCATCATCATCATCAGTAATTACTGACCAACAGTTTTCTCTCAATCAACAAGGGACCCATTTTCTCTGGCATTGCTGAAACTTCCTTAGTAAAGATCAACTTAATTGCTCTTAAAAAACAACCCTCATAACAGACTTCATCTTAGCATCTTTTCCTAAACCAACAAAAATTCCTCCCAATTTGCAACCAAACCATTCCCTTATGTATTTCTCATACCTCCATTCACAAACATTTTAAACAGCTTTCCCCTTCCTGCTTTCAAACTTCCAAACCAACATCTCAGTTCCCAGAAACTCAAGTAAAATACACATGCTTCTCATTCTCTTCAAAATTTCTTAACACTAATTTAGATGCTCTTCAAATTGTGGATTTAAATCTCAAGGGGAAAATAGCAAAAAAAGCAAAAAACAAAAAACAAAAAAAAACTGCCCAATTACCTCATAATACAGAAATCTCTCTGGATCACCAGTTAGCTATGTTCTAAGGCAGGAGTCAGCAATTTCTTTACTTCTTTCTGAAGTGGGTAAGCTTGAGTGCCACTGGCAGGCCTATGGCAAGAAGAATAAAGAAGAAAAAGAAACAAAGAAAAAGGCTAGGAGAAACAAGACGTCAGACATATAAGATAAATGGTAGCTTAAAGCTGCCAACACAACTAATTGCACTGGAAATTGCCAATTCACTCCAGCTAAATGGGAGTTTGACCCAACTTCAATATAAGTTTAATAAATCTTAACCTGATGGTCATTCTGTTTGAGCTAGTGAAGGTGACTAGAAGCCACCTGTGTCATGACTTTAACTGCTACTTCACAACAAACATCTTTTCTTATATCTTCCTAGAAGCCATCTGGTTGACACATCATAGATCAAAATATATACTAACAAGAATATTTCCACATTTTTAACAAATCTAGAATAGAAGGTGTTGGTCCTTAAACCTACTGATTATTAAAGTAGGTCCTAAATAAAGACAATTAAATTTTTCATTAAGTGTTACAAAAATTTAATGAGTAAATCACTGGTAATAATCAAAACAAAATATTTATGAAAGCACAAAAATCTTGTAATTCCAAAATTAATAAAATATTTCTGATCCATAAGAAACAACTTTATTTTACATATACAATCACCACGTTTCTACCTATCAAGAACACAATGTACCACAAAAGCAAAGGATGTCAAGAAACAGAAAGGAAACAATAAATACCAAATGTAATATGAACATAAAATAAAAATGAATGTGTAGGTATGAAATTCTTGTTTAAAAAATGCTTTTAACAAGTGACCTTTGCCATGCTCAGCTTTCCTAAAGAAAAAAAAACTGCCTATATTATTTAATATCAAAATCTGGTAATTGTTTGGCAGATGAAAGATGACAAAGTCTTGGTTTGAAACCTATCACATTTTCCACATTTCATCTGGCTGTTCTTGCATCTTGAAATTTTATCTGACTCAGACTAATGCTGGTCTAGATCATCTTCACTTAGCCTATACTAATGAAATTTTCATTAAAAAAAAAAAAAGCCAAATGGCCTAGGTCTTAAATTTGGGTTTTACTTTACTATCAAATAATTTCATAAATATTAAAATCATCTTTTCTTAAAAGTACATCACAAAGTCTGCAAAGACAATTCTATAGTAATTAGTATTACTGAGTGAAAACAGTAATTTTAATAGCAATGATCACTTTATAGTGTTTTTCATTACAAGTAACCAAAATCTGATTAATAGACAATGAAGAAAATAGAAATATAATGTATGATTTAAATTGATAAAATTTAATAGACAGTTTTGCACAAACAACTTTGGTGAATTTACTTGCTTAACTCCAAAAAATTCTATTTATTCCACTCATGACAAAATATATACCTCCAAATTATTATGACATTTCAAGTTAGTGATAATCAAATATAGACATTAGCGTCATTACCATTTCAAATTTAAGTTACTAAAGATGCCCTTGTTTTTAGCATTTTTTTACACAGAAAGCAAGATCTCACTCTGATATTCAAAAGACTTTGAAAAAGAAAGTCAACAGACTTAGTATCTCATTTTATGGGGAAGAAAATCGTACAAGTACATTCACGTTTAAAAGAAACTGTGAAACTATGAAAGCTGCCACAGCAACAATTCGAAAAGCCCCACTCTAAAATCATCTGGAAATATGTGTGTAATACAACATGAAAAAAAAAATGAGTGGGACTACTGTAGAAGAGCCGGTCAGCCATGTGTGGGAGATAAAAATAATGC
The DNA here is from genome assembly GCA_004027455.1 of Hydrochoerus hydrochaeris. Classification (NCBI taxonomy): domain Eukaryota; kingdom Metazoa; phylum Chordata; class Mammalia; order Rodentia; family Hydrochaeridae; genus Hydrochoerus; species Hydrochoerus hydrochaeris. Next base: position 426,086 of record PVLA01000424.1, on the reverse strand, counting down.
TCATGGTGGGGTCACCATCTCTGGTATATAAACTAAAATGTCATAAAAGACAAATGTATTAGTTTGGAAAGTTTCGCAGGGCCAAAACACAAAATGTTAAAGCACAAAAACAAAAATGAATGAGATAATCTCTCCAAACATCAAGTTCCATAAGAAACCAGGAAGAAAACAGCTGACATGGCATCTTTTAAAAATATATAGTATTAATTTTTAACTGACTTATAAATGATATAAAGTGCTTGGGCCATCCAACCCACCCAGATTCTCACTATCAACAGATTCTTCTTTCCCCCTCCCTTCCACCCAAATTTAGTTCCATTTTCCTGCAGAAAAAGTATAGCATCCCTATGTTCATAAGAAATGAAAACAGTGAGTACAACTGATATAGATCCATTGACTTTTATTACAAATGTACTTGATCACTTGGCTTCAAAAAGTTTAAAATCAATACCCTATTTTCTGTATGCCAGTACAAAGCAAACTGTTTTACAAATTAAATACCTAAAAGTTTGACAAAAATATTAAAATTTGATGAAAAACAATTATAAAAATCCTTAATCTCTCTCTTCAAAAAGGAGGCAGTCTTCCAAGTCTTATTATACAATATTAATATTCACCATTTTTAGAATAGGTAGCTAAATTATATTTTTCTGTCAGCATAAAAAACTCTCAAACTAATAGATTTTATTAAGTTTGTGAATGCCATCTGATTGCAATATAATCAACTATCTTTAATTGAACTCTAATTTACACATATTTAATAATTTGCATAGTTTGAAAGGGATAAAGGTTATTCTAAGACTAATTATCATAGGCTATTACAGTGCTATTTTTCAAGGCAATAAGTATTTGCTCCCAAATGAAATTATCTATCTTCTTGGGCAGGGTTTAAAAATATTAGCAGCTTTCTCCATTACCTGAAAAACGAAACTGGAATAGTTATCCATCTCTGGATATGAAGGCCTAAAAAACATATTTATATACTTTCCATTTTGAGTCAAATTTCAACACCTGCACAGGACAACTAGAAAGTGAGACTTAAGGGTTTTTAAATTTCCCTGTTGATTTTGGTTTCTACTTTCCATGGCTTTTGAGAAGCTGGAAAACAGTTTGTCTTTCCTGACTATAGCATTCTGTTTTTCCATTTGGCAAACATGCATCTATATCCAATCTGTATTTAGTAGAGGAAAAGCCGATATGGCTTTTCTTAAGAACTTCCTTTGTTGTCAAAGGCAAGTATAAGGATTTCTACAGTTCTGGTTAGTTAACTTTAGCTCCCTCTGTGGCTGGATGACTGCTTCTTCTAACATCAGCATGATAAATAGGAGGTACAAATAAAAAGTAGCTTAAAAAAAGATTTGGTGATTTAAAATGAAAAAACAAAAAATATCCCACAATGAACAATACCAAACACACACACACACACACACACACACGCATTTCAAATCTGGTGGCTGATCTCTGGATTAAATTACTTGACAATGTCTCTCATTTTAAAGAATGTCAATATTGAAATGCATTTCAAGTTTTCTTTTACTTAGGCAATAACATATTAACCAAGCTCTTGGACCTTAATTATAAGACAGAATAGATCAATAAAAATAAGGCATACTCTTCAGGAATTAAGTTTTGTTTGCTTGTTTTTGGCACATTTGATCATACTGTCTTTGATGAATAACACATATGGTCAAATATACCACTTTTTTCCAGTACAAATGGGGTTTACCAACTACTAAAATAAAAACAAGCAAAAATTCCAACATAAAACACTGAGATATAGAACCTTGGTAAAGTACTGAGCACCTGGGAAGGGGAAGGTAGGGGAAAGATGAAAGAGGAAAGTAGAGAAAGGAAAGTTGAGAAGGTGTTTGAGGAGGTAAAGTGAAATGCTTAAAAAAAAAAAAAAGCATCTTTACAGTCAATTACTCTTTTCTATGATCACATCTTAAGTCTTAAAAGATCTGCATATGGATTTCTTTTTAAATCCACTGACCACAAATCAGACAATGGTTTCAAAATCCTAGTAAGATTGTGTTCAACTGTTATAGTGTAAAGATAATTGCACAATATATGTGCTTCTTGATCCGGTAGGATTCCAAGCAGAATCTGAAGTCTGTAAGTTAAGAAAGGCTTCACTTTAGGTAACTGTGACCCTAAAGAAAACCTTGTGAAAGAACTCACATCTCAAAGAAAGGACACTTTGCCTAAGTTTGCTGTGTTTTTGTTGACTTGCACTACTTATTGCTGGCTACTATGAAACACTGATCTAGGAGTACTCCAACAACCTGTAGTACAAGGCTTTACTTTAAAAGTTATAGTAAACAAGAGACAAAATCAAAGCAATTCTCTTTCCTAATTAGTAACAGCACAGAGAATGCAATCTTTTCCATATCACAGTTAAAGTACAGTGAACAAAACAGCTCAACAAACCTTAAGACAAAAAAGTGCAGATTATTAATGTTTACATGCAGTTGATAAGCATTCCAAATGTCACATTACGCACTGTAAAAGCTCAACTTTACTATATGGAAATAAGAAAAATGCACCTTGGGGAAGGGGGAAAGTAATTTAATCATTTCCAGTGATTTTGTAAGTAAAGAAATGCCTAACTACTGTACGGTCACCTCATATTTAACATTGTATGAATATTAAAAGCAAACAATTTAATGGGAAAATGCACAGTACAATGAAAATAGCTTGTTAATCAACACATACAGTAGATCTCAAAAACAAAGACAATGCACTCAACCAGGGAGCTTAAAAATATCAAATCAAAACCCAAAGAACCAGCAGAAAAAAAATCCTTCAAAAAGACAACTGTTTCACCTTGCTAGGCCAATGCTTTACAGTAAGAGAAGCACCGCAAACCTTCCCGCGCCTACAGGTGGAGTCTTCTACATACAGCAGTTAGATCTATATGGCTGGATTTGCCAAGAAACAATTCTATCTCCAGAGCTCTCTGTTAGACAAGATCCAAGATCCTTTTCTTTTTTTTTTTTTTTTTTTTTTACCAAAATACTTTCTACAGAATTCCAAACAAAATGTACTGTTTAAGGCATCTTTTTTATAACATTTTCTCTTCACTCAAAGATGATAGTCATGCAGCAGTTTAATGATAAAAATATATTAATATTTTACTATACAGCAGCAAGAAGTTAGTTTTCAATTAAAAGCACACAAACATCTTAAAATGAAAATCTGTAAAAGACTATCTGTTACAAACAATTTCAGTATGGAGGACACCCAGCTTGGTAAAGTGCTCTCCTAAGCTTTGCGTTTTCATACCCTATGCTTTGAATATATGAGTTATAGAACATACTTTTTGATAGAAGGCTTGTACATTTGGGGAACACAAATACACTTAGCATATAATGTAGCCAGTAATAACTAGCACCACAGCTACATGGAAATCCTTTACATATACCAACTTGGCTCTCACTTTTATAACAAAACTCAGAATCCATGGCTCAGTAGGATAACTATAATTGTGTTGCTCTGCTTTTTAACAGGTCTACATAAGTTAATAGCACTGGCAAAAAAAAAAAAAAAAAAAAAAGATAGCTTTAGAACCTCTTACAAGTTTAGGAGAGACAGTGCTAGTGACCACAAATAGACTCACTACCTGATGTCCAAGTACAGGTTCACTGGAAATTGCTGCACGTTAGTTAAGTTTTTAAAATCTTTCTACATATAATAAAAAAAATATATTATGAACAATACAAGTACATCTCATATACACAATAACAAAATGCCTACTCAAAGCAAACAGATGCAGAAAAATATTATGGGAGACTTCCTTTTTCTTTCTTTCTCCTTTTCTTTTTTCTATTTGAATAACTTTGGTTCCAACCATAAAAATCACAACTTAGCAAATTTCATTTAAATGCCTTTTTTAATAATTTCTTCATGTTCACAGAAGTTTCACTGACCACTTTTTAAGGTCCAGATGCAATGTATATTGTATAAAAGAGAGCACTTATTGTTTACCTTGCATGAATTAAACCTACGTACCTTTAACTCTACAAACTTCTGCATAACATTTAGACAAAGCTCAGACACACAGCATGCCTAGCCCTCATATATATATACACATCTCTAATCACAGGTATATAGGGTGTCAAATATACTATAATAGCCTCCATGTAAGGTTTGAAATTTGGTAACAAAATGAGAAAAACTAAAAATATTATTTTACGTGTTCTAAAATATCTCTTTTTTGTGCTAAAGTCAAATGTTAGCTCAACATGAAAAGGACTTTTATATAATTCAGCAATATTATAATCTTGACCATTTGCAAACACTTTTAATAATAGCTTAAACGTGTACAAAAGTTCTTGGTTAATTAGGGAAATAAACACTCAGTTCTTTATATTTTAATCAAGTAGGAAACAGTTCATATAATGTTATTACTTTTTGTATTTTTTTGTTTTTTGTTTTTAGCAGCTGCTTACTGTTTCATATGGTGGATAAAGTGGACAACATCCAGCGCTGGGTGGCAAGTCACGAAGAGAAACTGTCAGTTGGTGGAGGTTCTGTGGGTGGTGCGCCCTTGGAGTTAAACAGTTTTTTTTTTTAACTTTTTATTCTCTCTTTACAGTATATTTCTGTGTCTGGCTGTGTGTGTGTGTATGCGTGTGTGTGTATGTGTGTGTGTGTGAGTGTGTTTTCATTCAGTTTGATCAATCTTCTTCCCCTTCTTCCTCACCCTGCAGTAGCAGAGTGGCAGCAGCAGTCTCCTCCTGCTGCTGCTGCTGCTGCTGGTGCAGCTGCTCACAGGCAGCCCGCTTCTCCCTCTGCTTCTCTTGAATCTTCTTCATCTCCTCCGAGTACTTGCAGAAGGTGTGTCCGAACTTGGCCCACACCTTGTAGGGCACGGTGATGGAGTTGCGGTAGGTGGGCTTCACCTCGCTCACTCGCATAAACACGCCGTACTTGTTGGAGCCCACATCGAAGAAGAAGCGCTTGTTGTCCACAGTCAAGGAGGTGCCCTCGGGCAGCTCGGCCGGCTCCTCCTCCACTCCATAGTCGTCGATGAGCTTGGCCAGAGCGTCGCGGAACTCGATGAGCCCCTGCGCGGGCAACGCAATGGTCTGGCCCTGCGTGGAACCCAGGCCCGGCCCCCGGTTGACCGTCTGGCGGATGCGCAGGAAGCGGCCGCGCTGGTTTTCCTTGAGATCCATGTAGTACTTGCGGTTCTCACGCACCAGGAACTCGCTCTTAAGTGCCCGGCGCGGCTCGTCCTGCGCCTGGGCCAGGTCGGGCGGCTGGCTGGGGCCCAGCTGCGCGTAGTGCTCTATGAAGTCGCCCAGGTAGTCGCGGAACTCCACGGCCACTGACATGGAGAGAGTGAGGCGGCTCTTGTTGCCGCCCGCGCCCACCTCAGCAATCTTCAGGAAGCGGCCCTTGGCGTTCTGCTTCACGTCCAGGTAGAAGCGCTTGTTCTGGATGTCCACCCGTTTGGAGGCCAGCTCCTGCGTCTCGTGCTGCAGCCCCCCCGGGGCCCCGCCGCCACCGCCGCCACTGCCGCCGCCGCCCCCGCCGCCACCACCGCCCCCGCCGGAGCCCGAGCCCGAGCCTGGGTGCCCCAGGGAGCCGCCTGAGCCCAGCGCCGCACCGCCCTGCTCGCTGCCGCTGTCTCTGTCCGCCATGATGCTGCGCTCCGCCGCCGCCGCGCCGCCGCCGCCGCCTGCCGCTCCGCCCGCCGCCTCAGTCGCCTCAGCCGCCGCTGCTTTCCCTCCCCGGCTCCGCCTGCTGCCGCCGCAACCCCCACAGCCAGTCAGCCACTCTCGCGAGATCTGCGGGAGAGACGAGACAGACGAGACCCGGTAACAGGGCACTGACTCCCCAGTACAGTAGCAGAGCGCCCTACTGTACGCGCCCACCCGCCCGCCAGCACGTGATCTGAGCCCCCTCCCCATACCAGCCCCTAGTACACTCTTCAGCCCGCCCGCCAGGCGGCGCCCACCCGCCTGCCCTCACCCTACACCCCTGGCTGGGGGTGGGGAGGGAGCAGGACGAGCCGCGTCGCAGCTCGGCTGCCGACACTGTGCCACCACCAGCACCAATGTGGCTATCGCTGCTGGTCAGACCCTAAGAAGCCTTGGCCCCGGGGAGTTGGGGGACTAGAGTGAGAAGGGATTTGCCCTACTAAGCACAAGGAGGACTGAGCTCTGCTTTCCGGTGACCCCCAAAGAGAGGATGTAGGGGGAGGGGCCTGCGCAGCGCAGCAGTGCCAGCCGCAGAGAGGGGACACCAAGTCACTGCCACCCCCTCCCTTGCGGGCCTCAGCCAAACCCAGACAGGCCTGCCCGTCACCCAGCCTGGTTGTCTCCTACCGCAGAACCCAGGCCCCCCGGCCGCAGAGGCAGGCGAGGAAAGGGAGGCGGTGCGGTGGTGGTGGTAACCCTTAGCTGCAAAGAGGGCTGCTAGGGATGAGGACGGGCCGGCAGCAGTGGCGCGGAGCAGCAGACACCTAGCCTGTCCCTCCCCTCTCCCTCCCTTCTCTCCCGCCGCTCCCCCTCCCCGCGCACGGCAGCGGCTCTGGCCTCAGATGATCCCGCTCCCCCCTCCCCCAACCGCAGCCCCGCAAAGCACAGTCGAGCGGGCGGGCGCACTCACCGGCGGGGGGAGCTGAGTGGAGGACAGTAGCCGCACCAGGCCCGGGTGCCCGCAGTGCCTGTTCTCATAGGCTCTGCCCTTACTCCCAAACAGCCATCTAAAAGAAACCCCACACTCACCCAAAAACCTGCAGCCGGCCCCCTTGGGACCACGACTGCCAGTCTGCCTCCCCCTCCTCCTTCTGAGATTTGGGCAAGGGGGGCACCCTGCTCAAGGCAGAGCCCAGCCTGGGTTGCCGGCCAGCTCTGCGGATCAACCAGGCCCTGCTGAACATTTAGACCCTAACCCACTATTCTTCCCTTTCTGGAAGGACCTAGAATGGAGGAGAAAACCAAGAGGGCTTTCGGAAATTCATGAGCTAAAAATGTCAGGAATTTCCTGGGAAACGCAGTTCCTTACGGGATTCATTAAAGCAGGTTCGCTTGCTTGTCCCTATTACTCTACCTCCCAGTAACGTGTTGAGGAGCCCCCCATCATGTAAAACAGTTAAATGGTCGCTGACTTTTATGCAGACAGCTAGGCTACCAACCATTAATTAGTCAATGAGTGTCTGGAAGGTGACAGCTAAAGGGGATACTCTCTGGTAATAGAAAGGAATTCAAAAGTAAAGAGGAGGATCAGAAACCATTGGTTTCTTTTTTCCTAGACCTGATGCATAGGACCTATTTTACAACTTCCAGATAGGTAATAGTTGCTTACACTGCCCCTTGCAAGTGTGTAGCTTTCGCAGCCATAGGAAGGCTAAGGCCTATCTCCGGGGGACTCTTGCCAATCCCCCTATATCCCCTCATCATCTTCTGCAGGGGTCTGAGAGGATTATGCACATTGACCTCTGGCTTTCTGATGCATGAATTTATGACTTCCTTCTGAAAGTGTGCCTATTCCATTTGTAGATTCCACTCCCATTGAACATCTCTCCCTTTTCCCCAAAAGTAAGACTTTTCTCCCCTTCTCTTCGCTTCTGAAAAAACGATTAAGTTGCTCAAAAGGAGAGAGTGGCATGGTGATCAAGAAACCAAAAAGAGCCCAGGGTATAAACTTTGTTAATACCTGAGCGCTCGAAGCTCCTAAAATATCCTTTCACTTCTTGGGCAAATCTACCCTATAAGGTATTTATGGCTTTTTTTCTTGTAGCAAGAGCCTCATTCTACTCAGCATTAGCTATTTTGGCTTTAGGCTAAGTTAGCTGCTTCTCACTAAAGAACCTTGGTTACCAAACAGCAAATTGGGATTGTCTATGAACCAGCTTCAAAACTAGCCCCTATATGTCTAGTAGTCTAGTAGTCTGATCCCTAAAGGGCAGCTCACTCCGAGAAAAACTCAGGGTTTGGGCCTCAAAAAGAACTTCTCTTTAATTTGGGGGCAACCTCTAGTACCACCTACTCAGCCCATCAGTTTCGAATTTTGCACAATCCCTCTCCTATTCCCATGTCTGTTGGGAAGGATACACAGGACACCTTCGGACCTTTCTTCACACAAAAATACATGTGTGAAGAAGCAATGGCTCTTCCAGGCTCATGCAGGAACGATCAGGACCCTGGATAGACCCCGGCCGATCCAGCAAGGAAAAGGCAGAGAGAGTCTCTAGGAATAAGGCCGAGTGTTGGGCTCCCACTCCTAAATTGAGACTAACATTTGGTGAAGTTTGATCTAGAAAAGTTGCTACCGTTCTTCAATGGTTTACTTTGTGATGCACCAAACCCCTGCCTCTAGGGATCAAAAAGCAGCAACAAGGCCAATGTTATTTCAATGAGGGTTCCCGCTTATTGGTCCCTGCCTCTATTCCGTGCAGGTATTCACCATACCAGGGACAGAAAGAAGATGGAGGGTTCAAAACTGCCCACCTTACTGGCCAGCTTTGTAGTTTAATTTCTTATCCCCTTTCCCAAGCGTTTACATACAGGGGTTCTGAAGCGTTTTGAGTTTGAGAGTACCCTGATTTTCTGAGAAAAAGCAACTGTCACTAAGAATTGACTGACTTGTTAGTTCCCCAGCGCAGAAGCTACTGATGAGTTTCTAGACAATACAAATTAAATATCATTTGCACACTTAAACTGGGAATTTTAAGTGAATATCAGCAAATGATTGAGACCTGTATCTCTCCATATTTCCATTATGTATTTATTTTATACTATTCATTGTATATGTATAAAATTTCTGCCCTTATATGCCAGTTTCTCTTCTACTTTATGCACGCATTAAGAAGACTAATGCCTTTTTCAAGACATTAATGATAAACTGGATAGCATATTTCCAATACAGAAACAAGAGGGTTAATTTCAGCATAAGCCCGTAAATGTGGGCTTTTTCTTAGACTAGGAGGTGAAAGTCGACTTTCCTTGGGTTGCTTCGTACAGTAGCCTTAAAAGGCAGCCTCGGAGGAATGAATATTAACTTGTAGAAAAATCTTAAAACAAAAAGTTTAGAATGTTACAAAAAATTTCAAAGTTATATCTATATTGTAACATTGAAGATCCATTAGAAAATCTGTAAATTTAAAAAGTTTCTAGCCATTTGTGATTACCTAAACAGATACTAACTTACTGAATGAAACACCTGTATAGCTTTCAGTTTTTTGAATATGTTACTTTAAACAACTAGTTGGAAAACTAAATCTACAATTTCATTACAATGCAGGAAAGGTAAAAGGGAAACGAAATATATTATGTATCAAATTAACCATGTTAATGAAAAAATAACAAATATTCCCTTTCCTCTTAAAATATATTTACATTTTAAAAACCTGGTAAGCATCTCTGTTTCTTGAACTCTTAACACTATACACACATTTTGAAGAGCATAAAGGCTATTTTACTTTAATCTCATTAGGTGTTCAACAAATTCTTACAATTTGTGCAATTTTGTACAAAGAAACAGGCAGAACAAAAAGGAAAAAGATTCAGTTTTCCTCAGCCTGAACTATCAGTGATTGTAAAATAATCTAACTCTACTTTTGTTTTTAAAAGCAAATATCAACACACATTTATAAAATAAACTTGAGAGAGGGTATCTACCTCTGATTAGTAAACCCTTTTGATTTATAGAGTTCCCAAGAGAAACAATGTATTCATATTTTACAAAAGCACACATTTTCAAAATGAAAGAGAACATTAGCACTTGTTTTCAAGTTCTACTTGGGTTAAACTACACAGTTATATTCAATATTCCAATCACTAAAACTAACTGGAATATTGTACTTCGAATGTTCAAAGTTAATGGATTACCCATTTCTTCTACCAGGAAAATTAAGAAAACTCTCAAAAAATCTTAACATTTAACAACATCACATTATAGTTCCAGCATTTCACAGGTCATTTTAAAAAAACATATCCTCTTTCTACATCTCAACTTTCTTGAAAATTATGCCTTTTTCAGTGCTATATTAATCTTTACGAATAAAAATATAAATTAAACATTTAAAATATGAAGAGAAAAAATTATGTGATAGAACCTTCGCATTTCCCAAATGTTTCATTTTAAATATTTGCGTAAGAATCAAGTAAATTTAGCATACATTCTGAATTTGATACTTTTATTATTTCAGGGAACCCGACATTTTATGTACCCAAAAGATCCAAACAGAACGGATTCAAATGTTAAAGCTTTCTTTTCCAGCTGATACTTAAAATGGTTTTACTAGTACTGTACTCAAAGGAATGAAATCAGCAACTCCCCACTCTGTAAACACTCCAATATCCAAAGCCGCAATTCGTAAACGTCAGTTGGGAAAGGGTAAAATCGGGTATTAAAATAATCTCCAAGTTTCCTTTCCCCTCTGACAGTCTACTAAAAGATGTCAAACCAAATCCAGCATATTTGTAAAGCACTGGGACCTCCCTTCCAAGGACACGGGACACAAGCAATAGACACCACTGCGAAAAGCTGGCTAAAGGCAACTGGCCCACAGAAACGCTAAGGGGCCCAGATCAGAACCAAATAGAACTCTCAAAGGAGTCCCGCAGAAACAACGGAAATGAAGAAAAACGACATTTATTCAGGGGTCGACAGATACGAACTAAAGTTACCCAGTCGGTCTTTCCGGGCCGCTTTCTACCAAAGTTCAGGCTTATGCTAAATGCATTTGTGGGGTCCCTACTCCTACAAACACCACGGCCTGCCTCTGGGGCCCACTGTCGTTAAAAGGGGAGACCTTCACATCCTTCCCCTTTGCCCCCGACAAAGGCCGGTGAGCTGTCCCAGCTCTATGGGGTTGTAAAAACGCCTTCTTCGGACCACCCATCCTTGGGCCTGGCTTCACTTGGAATGTCAGCACCAATAGGTTTTTTTGGTTTTGCTTTTTTTTTTTTTAAAGCACATCCGGGGTGGGTGTATCAATGGCCGGGAGGGGGGAGCAGAGGAGTGGAGGGGTTGGTAGTGGAGTCTAAATTACGGAACCACGCTTCTCCCTTCCAGGTTTCCCTTGCAGGGAGTGTTGGCCACGTCTAGCACACTGTCCCTTGCCCTAGGGAAAAGCTAGTCTGGGGAAATGGGGTTCAGGGATTGCTAAGAAACCAGCATTACTGGCGGTCTCGTGCCTGCGGAGGTAGGATTTTTTTTTTTTTTAAGGGAAGGTTGTGTTATTTTGTTATTTTTCGGGGGTGGGAGTGGGTCCATTCGTTCATCGCTGCTAGGCGCGCGGGGGGCGGGGGAGCGAGTTGCTGCACTGCCTGGGTCCCCGAGAGGGAGGATGCGGGCTTGTCTGCAATGGTACAATGATTATTCACGGACTGAGAGAGCAATTAGAAGGGACGGGGTGGGCGGCACCTCGAGCTGTGGCAGCGGCAGCAGGGAAGGTCGCGAGGGGCTTACCCGGGCGGGCGCTGTCCTGCCGCAGGTGAGGGAGGGCGCAGGCTGGCGGGAGGGAGGGCGCGCGCAAGGCGGGCACGAGGAAGGGGGGAGGGAGGAGGGCGCGCGCGCGCACACCTGTCCGGGACAGCGGCGCGAGCCGAGCTGCGCCTCACTCCGGCCCAGCGGGCTGAGAAGGGAGGAGGGCGGGCAGGCGGGCAGGCGGGGGCGGGACGCCGAGGGGAGGAGGAGGAGGCGGCGGCTCGGATGGCTGGGCTCTCGCTCGTTCTCCCTCCAGCGGGCTGACCCGGCTCACACCCTACTTCTCCCGCTCACTCACAGCCCCCTTGGCTTTCCCTCCGCCTCCTCCTGCCCCTGCGGGATCCGCTCGCTGCCGCCGCCGCTGCCGCAGACGGCAAGTCGTGGCAGCCAGACGTCGGCGCGTAACCCGGCGCTCCGTGCGTGACTCCAGGCGACGTCAGCGCGCGCCCAGCATTCCCGCCCCCCCCACTCCGGCTCGCGCCCTCCGCTCTCCAGTCTCTCCGTTTCGGTTGCCGCCGCCGCGTCGGGCGCAGAGCGCGCTCCCTCCGCCCCTCTCGCGCGCGTGAGCGCGCCCTCTCTGTCGCTGGCGCGTCAACATCTCGCGGCCCAGGCCTTGTGGCGCGTCCGAGGAAGGGGCTGTCTGGAGCCATTCAGCCCACACATTCTCCTCCCACTGCTCAGAGCGCCCCAAGGACTACTTATCCCTCGATGGGCCTCAGAAGGCCGAAGCCAGACTCTGGCAGGGATAGAACTCAGAGGGGCCTGCGCCACCTACAACTTACGGCCCTCAGCGTCTTTGCGGCTGCTGCCTCCTCCTCGTCACGCCTCCTCCCCCTTCTCTGGAGGGAATAGGGCCTTTCATCTCCGAGGAGGGTCTCACCTTGGCCTTCAGACACCCGCAGAGAGGGACTGGAAAGACAGAATTAGCGTAAAGAAAGAGGCTAGACCACGTCCAGGCTCCAGCCCCAAGAATCCTCGACAGGAAGTGTAGGGTTGCTGCCCAGCCTCCCACGCACTGTAGGTGAAACCGGGGCCCTTTGAGGGACTGTGACTAAGGACAAAACTGATAAATATTACTGATGCGTCCTTGGGCTAAAGGAAAGAGTAAAAGGTACGAGTTAATTTTCATAAATTGTTACACAGAGTGAAATGCGGAACTGTATTCTTTAAGACCATTTACTTGAAATATTAACCAAATTTATTAAGATTTTTGGTGCACCCTAACGCTTGTCTTGTGTGCTGTCACATCTCAATCCTTCAGTACTACCTTGCGTACACCAGACATAGGTCAGCCAGTAACTGCTTCCCACAAAATAGAGAACTGCCTTCACCTTTGTAATTATTTAAATAGATCCCCAAAACTAAATCTGTTATTTATGGAAACCGAGTCACTACCCCAATTGTGGCTATTTTAAGTTACTTTGCAAAACACCACAAATACTCTTGTTAAACAATAGTAAGAAGTCTAGTGAAACCTGGAGGCAAGTAGTAGTGACATGTGATTAATCTCATTTTATGGAGTTAACTAAATGTAAGTCACTTGTCCAGAATTTCAAGATGTCTGTTATCGCTGAAGAAGAAAACCTAGTTCTGTTTATAACTTGCTTTTTCCACTAAACCAGAAATCTTTCAGTTGCTTTCTTTGAGGTATTTTTTTATTTCCCCTTTATTAGCCATAAAGCAATGACTCTTAGCCTGACAGAAAAATCAGAGAACTCGGAAAGATTTGAATTTGAAATATTGTGCCATAGAAAATGATAGCTTAGCAATAAGTCAGTGTTAAACAATTCAGTTTCCATACTTAACAACAAAATATTCATTAATCCCTAGTTAGAGATGTGATCATATTTGAGATATTTTTAAATGATGGATCATTTCCTTTGAATTGCTTCTTTATTCACCTCATCTTTAGGTGGCAGCACTGCTATATGAATACTACCTTTAAAACTTCAGTATAGTCTTCTGCAACTGTATTGTAGAGATTAGAAGCTGGTGAAAATATGAAATCAGAGCTGAAAATTAGGACACCTAGGATTATGAACGAGAAAATCAGAAAGGCTGTCAGAGACAGTAAATACATAGATCTACTGAGGGAAAAGATTAGAATTTTGAAAATTAGCTATATAAGGCACAAGTAAAGTCTGGTTTTTTTTTTAATTGAAAACACAATACAACCTTCCAAAAGAAAAAGTTTGTAAATACCTCATATTTATTAAGCATTTATAAGTTTAAAGTTGCTAGTTGTATAGTTGCCAATTCAAAGACAACAATTTTAAAATTCAGGTGTCATTTTAAAATTCAACAGCATTGAACGATGACAAACTTAGACAAAGGAGAAGACAAGCTGAACCAGCTATAAAATAGCATTTTAAATTCTATTCTTTCTTTTTCCCAAATCCATTTTATTTCAAGGATAAAAAGAAAAAAAAGACAATTCTATATCTTAATATTTCCCTCATTTTTTGAGTATGGTAAGTTGTAACATGTAGGGGTTTGAATCAAGTATTTTCTAAGTACAACTTTGTGATAATTATGTGATTATAGTAGTCTTCCCTGTGCCATTTGTCCAAGTAACTCCAAAAAACCGAGTTTACATTTATTTCAAAATAGACTGCTTTAGGTTTGCTATGGAAACACAACCCCCAAGGAGTATAGAGGTATGACAATCAGAAGTTGGAAATCAAGTTATTTCTGGGTACAGAATAAATTGTTAATAAAGTCTTGAAGACAGCGCCCATCTTTTTCAAGTCAAACTGAGAGGAGGAGTCTCAAGCAAATCAATAGTTCTCAAACTCAGCAGTGTTAAGATTTTTAAGCTTTCTGGTGCCAGCAAATCATGCAGCCTGGGGGCCTTCGCTCCAAACCTCTGCCAACACCATTCTGGCAGCAAAATGTTCTGTTGAACAAAGTTTGCACGTGTTTAGGGTGTGAAGTGGTTCCTCAGGCATTTATGTGGTTTTATTCACAGTTTTGGGACTAGAAGACAAGGGTCAGAAGCGTGAGGCTGAGTTCATATGTGTCTTGTTCTTATTTATACCGTTTTTTCCTCTTCCCTTTAAAAGTGATTAAAAACCACTGGGCATGGTGGCACATGCCTCTAATCCCAAGTACCCAGGAGGCTGAGGCAAGAGGATCATAAGTTCAAGGCCAACCTAGGCAGTTTAGTGACTTAGCAAAACATTATCTCAAAATTTAAAAAAAATAGCCTGGGGACGTAGCTCAGTAGTAGTGCATTTGCTTAGCATAGGTGAGGTTCTGGGTTCAATTTCTACTACTGCAAGAGAAAAAAATAGTAATTCATATCTCAGAACATGTGGATGAGGTCAGAGATGGAGAGGAAAGCTTGGTCTAGCCAAATAGTAAATTTATCTGAGCTGTAAAGCACTATCAAATTTTATTGCATATTTTGTGGTGATCCCAAAACTCTTTGCTTGCTTACTTTAGATTATCAGTATAGTGTCATTTTACTGCCTGGGTCAAAACTAAATACATGCATGCATACAAACCAATAGGTTCCACTTAAGCTAATAGAGGCTACATTTGAAATGTAATGCAGTAGCATATTGAAGATCAATAGAATTTCTTTCTTTAGTGTTTAAAATGTGTCAGGGGGAAAACCAAGACAATAATCCAGTGAAAAATAATAAGTTCTTTAAAAAATATTTTATCTGCTGTAATAATTATTTTATCTTTTGAGCATATGTTTTCTTGTTTGCTTAAATACTCAAATATAATTCATTATGAAATATAAACTAAATGATTTTTACTTTCAAGATAGTATATTGATATTAAGTGTACATAGCATGAAGAAATGCTTTAAAATCACTGTATTAGAATCTTATTAATAGACAAATTACATGAACTTGGTACAGCTGATGTTTAATGATATATGCATTTTTTTGTCTTGAACTTCCTTCTGGAAAGTAGGTAATGACCTGCTATATGAGGATTAGTTCTTGGAATCCTTTGCTGTTTGTCAATCAGCTTTGTTTTCTTGAATCATCTGTTGAACAATATTTGTTAAATGCCTGTTACCAGCCATTGTTCTAGAGATATTAAACACAATGAAATGTCTCGTCTCCTTTTCCAGTCTTTTCCAGTCTTTGTAAGACAGATGATGAACAAATATATAATACTAGGTAGTGATAAATACTAAGGAGAAAAAAAGGAAAAAGAGAGTCTCTATATGAGTGTGTGTGAATGTATGTGTATGTATGTCCACCAATAGTTTAAATGCAATGATCAAAGAAAACTCTCTGTCTCTCTTTCAAGACAAGGTCTTGCTATGTAGTTCAGGTTGGCCTCAAACTTACAGTGATCATCCTGCCTCAGCTTTCCAAGTGCTGAGATCACAGGCATGTACCACTATGCCCAGCAAGGATGACGTGCTTGAAGAGGTTCTCTCTGGAATAGTCATGGGAGTATTTGGGGAGATGTTCCAGGCATTATGAACAATTTATGCCACATAAGGTAATCATGTGACAACCATGTTAAACACTTTTTCTTAAGAGATAAAGACATTGAGATTTCAGAAAACTTTTTCATTTAATTATAATTATCACCATTGCTATTTCCCTTAATGATCATTCCATTACTTAATACAGTAAGACTGTGACACTCTCTACAGACACAGCCTCACAATCCCTTATCTGTAATTCCTATATCAAAAAAATTTTTTTCTTAATTCATTTGGTGGCAAAATCTGATTGGAACTGACATTGTCTATTTTAAATCTTCATTTATTCTATTTGGTGAAAATATTCATACATTTCATTGCAGAAATATTAATGTGTTTTGACTAAGAGCTGCAGCTCAGGATACTATATGTTAATAAAAATATAGATAATACCATGTATCACATTCATAAAATATGAAAATTTATTTTAAAATTCAGAAGGTCATCCAAGCTTCAGGATTTTGGCTAGAGGAGTGTAATCCTTTATTTATTTATTTTTGGTACCAGGAATCAAACTCAGGACCTTGTGTTTACCAGGCAGGCACTTATGCCACTGAGCTATATTCCCAGCCCAGGATTATAGTCCTGTACAAGACTGTTCTTGATTTCTGATTAAAGATTGATGTGAACCTTTAGATATCTTTTTTCAAAAATCTAATAATGTTTATATAGTGCTCTTGCGGTGTACCTAGCACCATACAATCACCCTCTGTATATTAGCTCATAAAATTCTTGCAACAAACCCTGACCATGGGGTGCGTATCTATAGTACCAGCATGCAAGGGACTCTGGCAGCAGGAATGCTTGAACTCAGAAGTTGCAGGCCAGCTTGGGCTGCATAGTGAGTTTAAAGCCAGCCTGGACAATATAGCCTATCTTAAAAAACCAAAACGAAGCCAAACAAAAACAAACAGAACAAAATTCACATAGCTAATAAGTAGCAGAGCTAGAAATTGAACTAGACAGTCTTCCTTTATAACTTGCACTCTGCCACTAAGCTAGCACTCCCTCTTGCTCTCCCCACCTTCCCTATTTCTGTACCATTTGTATTTATTTAATCTAGAGAAATTTTAAATATTAGCCTTTCCCAAGATCATGATTTTTCCTTCTATTCTTAAATACCAAATATCAAAATAAAAAAAATTTTTTGCTTTGTTTTGAGACAGGGTCTCACTGTATAGCCTAGGCTAGCCTCTTTCGATGATCCTCCTGCCTCAGCCTCCCAGGTGCTGGGATTACAGGCATGTACCACCATGCCCAGTTTGGATTTTTTTTGGAAACAACCAAAATGCCCATCAACAGCAGTTAAAAAAATGTGATATTTTTATACAATGGAATGCTACTCAGCTATAAAAAGAATGATCTTGAGGCCTTTATCAGTAAATGGAGGCAATTTGAGAATATCCTCATTCGTGAAATAAACAAGACTCACAGTAAATATCACATTGTCTCTCTAGTGTAAAAAATAATAAGAACTGACAGAATAATTAATCCAAAAAGTATAATAGATATAATAGATATTGTAAAAATGCTCTAAAGGATATAACAGTATGTATAGTGTGTAAGATAGATGACCATATTACTGAGCTTTTGTGAGATCATTGAACAGAAGAGTTTGCACTGTCAATGTTTGAGTGTCTAGCCACTTTCTATGCTTTGATTTTGTAATTTTATTGTTAAAATGACAATATGTAATGTATCAACTAGAGATTTTATGATGTTAATTTTTTTGAATTCCGTATTCTACTTTTTTTGTTTTTTCTATTTTGTCTTTTTAAATTTTTCTTTTCTTTCACTCTTTAAAAAAATAAATTTGGATTTTTGAGTGGGAACTGATTTAATTTTCATTAGTTTGTTTTAGGTGAGTATTATTCCATAAACAGAGTTTCTGGTTTTTTAATTACTTAGTTCATTAATTTTTGGGTATATAAAAACAAGATGGATTAATTGGATCCTGGACAATGAGGTTGGACACCAACTCTGTTATGGCTGTGTAATATAGGTAGGGTCACTATGAATAAGTATAATATATTGAATTTTCCAAGTATCTATTCTTGATTGTCACATACATCTACTGTGAGATATTAAACAATTTGTTAATTCCCTGTGAAAATTAATTTGTTATCCTTAAATGTAGAGATAAAGATTCTGACTATAAAGCCTTTTGTGTAATGTTGATTGACTTACTCTGAGCCAAACAGAGCTTCTCTGAGGTTGCTTTACAATTTATATTTGTTATATTTAGGGGTTCGGTTTATGGCCATAAAAGCCAAAAAGCAATTAAACTCAAATTTTACCTCACTAGCAAAGTTTTGAACCAAATGACTCAAAAGCCAGTTATTAAATTGCTGAAAGGAAAAAAGAGACTGAATGAATATGTATATGTATTGAGATTGGCAATAAAGTACATCCATTTATTACATGGCAAAGGCAGGGGTTTACCAAGGTTTTCCTCATGTAATTTTGTAAATCTTATGAAGAATCAAGAGAGACTTTTTTTTTATAAGGCCACAGAACAGAAACATACAGCTTTTACCTTTATAGAATCCAGTACTTTTTTTTTGTCTTTTTGAGATAAGGTCTTGGTATGCAGTTCAGGCTAGCCTTGGGCTCACTTTGTAGCCCAGGCTGGTCTTGAACTTGCAAACAATTCTCCTGCCTCAGCCTCCCAAGTGCTGGGATTACAGGAGTTTACCACCATGCTCAGCTGGATCCAGTAATTTTGAAGCCTACCAGTTTTGTTCTTGGCAGTACTTGGGATTGAACCCAGGCTCTTGAGCATGGTAGACAATTGCTCTACCACTGAACCACATTCCCAGACCCACTGTCTTGGGAGTACACATATTTTATTTTATTTTATTTTATTTTATTTTATTTTATTTTATTTTATTTTATTTTTTGGTACTGGGAATTGAATTCAGGACCGTATGCTTGTCAAGCAGATGCTGTGATAATATTTTAAATTTACTTCAGTCTATAAAACTATGCATTAATTACTTCACATGATGACTTTTTTTTTTTTTTTTTTTTCCT